>JAAAKQ030252934.1:0-10895 GCA_010016005.3 Zanna intricata | reverse complement strand
ATGGTTGCACCTTCGGTCCAGCTACTCTGTATCACTAAGTACGCAAGCCCCCCCACCATCGGCAAGGTCTCATGATTTGCAGAGGGAGATAAAGTCATCATAGTTAAGTTTATTAAGTTTAGTTTCTGAAGATAGTATTTGAAGATTATTATTATATTAAATAATAGGATTTTTACAAAATTTTATGTTGAATACGTAATACTGCATAAAATGTTAACTGATAACAGTTGTCATCATTTCATTTCCCTGATTTTTAACTATATTCAAAATATATGTCATTTAATCTTAGAATCCTGATGAATGATTTTAAAAAACATTTCTGAAAAACGGTCAGTTAAAAAATAAAGTTTTATGGAATTTCTTAGTCCTGGAAACATCTGTAAATACGCTAATTAAAGTATGTTAATGTATCTGTTTGCATAATTGTACGCAGTATATACAATTTGTATAAAATTTGTAACAATCCTTTTTTATCAGTTCTTTCTTTTGGCATTTTTTTAGAAGATTGTTCTTTATTTAAGTCACCACTTGTCTTTTTTTTATACGTTACGTAACAATCAGGTGTGACTTATATTTGCTTCTGGAAATCACCGTAAAAATTAAAAATCTATCAGTTAAATTTTTTTTAAATTATCGTTGATGTTCAAGTTAGACAATGTGTTTAATTAAATAATTTTTTATACTTAATCTAGTCGGTCGGGGCTCTACCACCCTAAACTCCTAGGGCTCCCAGGGTCTCCTAGACTGACCCTGGGTCTTCTCGGGGCATTTCGGGCTCCCTAAGGAGCCCCGTGAGCCGGTTGGTCCTCGCTTTGTTCCCCTGACCTGCTCCTGAACGCCCCATAGCTCGCTTCTTCGCCATTACCGTCTAACCAGGGGACCCCACCCTCTGGTTCTCCGCATTGTTTATTACTCTCATGATTATCAAAATAGTACTGAAAAATAACAATTAAAGTATTCAGGTTTGGTACTCATAGAAAGCTGTAAAAGAAACTAAATTACAAAAGACTAAGATTCATAATATTAGTAACTTTTTCCTTTTATTTTTTAATCCTCTGGTACTACAGTCAGGTGCATTACCTCATCCTCTGATTGCATCAGAGGATGAGATAAAATGACAATTTTGTAGCTGTGAAAATTCCATGCCAGAGCGGGATTCGATCCTAGGACCTCGGATGAAAGGCCGAGACGCTACCACTCGCGCCACGGAGGCTGGCTCGTACTAGTAACTATGGTGACTAAAATATACAGGCTTTAAACAAAAAATTCACAACTTATTTCTGTTGCCATGGTAACAGAAGTATAATAATGAAGTAATAAAAGAATTAATTTCTTTTTTTCTTTAGTGGATATCTTTAGTTCACAACTTCACCAGCACAATGGGGCTATGGCCTCTGCCTATGGCTTCCTTCAGTTAAATGTATTCTGAAAATTTGAAAGTAATAGGTTGGTTAATTCTCGCATTATGCGAGAACGTACAAACTGTGTATAACGTTAGGTACTTGAATTAATCAAAAAATTATCTTAATTCCAACAAAACAATTAAAAATAATAAATGATTGATTCAATATAAAAAATAGATCGATTAATAAAGGATGTTTGTTTACTGTGTATAATCTTTTATATTAAAAAAAAAAACTGATCAAAGAGCAAACTGATAAAAATTAAAGGTTTTATGCGTGTTACATTAATTAAAATGGTATCACATTAATTGAGTTTGATAAAATAATAGCTGCTGCTTCAGTTAGCTGCACAAAGTGGATGTATATTTAAAAAAAAACAACATTTTTGAAATTGCTTTGTTTTTAATATATTTATGCTGTAAAAAACTTACAGTTTGTTCAAATCTGTACATATTTTATTTAATTATTTCTTTAGCTTTCCCAAATAAGTTATTTTTAATAATGTAATTTTTAATACATAATTATATATTTCCATTACAATTAATGTGTATCCCTTTTATAATGAATCGATATTCTACTTACGTAAAAGGATGCTTTCAATGTATAGAAAAATATAATTTTGTAGAAACTTTTACATTTACCAAATTTTATTAAACAAATCTGATGTGGACACTACATAACTTCCTTGTACGCCTTTTAATTGCATATCACTTTTTTTCAGTGAAAATTACATAAAATTTTATTTCACTAATAAATTCCGATTTTTTCTTTTTTTTTATTGTTATTACTAAATTATTATTTATCGTAAAAATTATTTACAGTGGTTAATAATTATTAATACATCAGTATGTTAAAATTTAAAAAAAGTTTATAAAAAGACGGAAATGCCAGCCGGATTCGAACCGATGTTCCTTCCCCTTGAGGGATCCAAATATTTCATTAATTAAAATTTTAATTGGTTATAACTCTGGAACCATAGAAGATAAGTTCCATTTAATTATATCTTTGAAAATCTCACAAAGAAGACTTATTACTGCAGTTAAGAAAAAGTTCAAAATCCAAATTGTTTGGATTTTGGGCATTTTTTGGACATTTTTGGTCAAGTCGATTAAAATCAAAAGGAAATATGCAAAACTAGATGTTACACCAGCCCTAAATTAAAAATGTCAACATCCTACAGTTAATCTTTTTGAATTATGCAAGCAACATATGTATGGTATAGACGTCCCGCCGAAACTAGTCAAAATGGATTCAGAACGGATATTTCAGTAGAAATCTGAAAACCTAAATTTTACGTTATCACAAAACGTCATTTACTTCGTACAAGGAAGTAAAAACAGTACAAGGGAAAAAAGTACAACCATTTATAAGATACAGTAGAAGGTATTTTAATAATTTGTTTAAAATAATTATTTTATTTTATTTACGAGTTGTGTCCCAAAAGAATCCAACTACTTTGAATTCTCTGCGCTGACGTTATTCTTTATCATCAGGCTTGTGGCATCCATCAAAGTAATCCCCATTTGACTCTACAAAACGCTCCCATATGTCTTTCCACTTTCTGAAACAGTTCTGGAATAAATGGTTTTTGGATGGCCTGCTCTTGTCGCATTTTCTGAATCGTCTCTGTGTCGTCGAACCGGTGCCCTTTGGGTGGAATTTTCAGTTTTGGAAACAACCAAGTCGCAGAGGGCTATGTTGGGACTGTACGGATGCTGGCAAAGGTGCCTAATTTGTTGTTTTGCCAAAAACTGCTGCACAATGTTTGATAAATGTGCTGGCGTATTATCGTGATGAAGAAGCCGGTCACCCAAAAACGCGGCCGTTTTCTCCTGACTGCGTCATGCAATCTTCTCAGAACTTGAAATTAAAATTCTTTGCTAATCTTTGACCTGTTGGCGATCTTTTTCAATCTCAAGTCGCACACGCTCGACATTTTCCGGTGTTACAGTGGTCGAAGGTCGGTCAAAACGTGGGTTACTGTCAAGAGATGTGCGGCCATTTTTAAACCCCTTGTATCACTCTTTTACTCGTGTTTTGCCCATAAAATCGTTTCCAAATGCTTTCTGCATCATTTCAATAGTTCTGCACAATTTTTTTCAAGTTTGCATAATTTAATGCAAATTAAATATGAAATATTTCGGTCGAATTTTTTTGGATTATTTCGGTCACACTCCGTATTTAAAAATCACTGGCTAACATCAATGAAATACTAAACTTTTACTAATATATTTTTTTAAATATAAGAAAATTTCAAAAAAATTTTGAAAAATATTTCTTTTCATTTTTTTAAGTTCCAAAAAATAAATGAATATAATTTTCGTAACAAGAAGCATTCCTTTAAAGCCAGAGGATTTTTATGTAGATTTTCTGATGTGAAATATCTTTGACACACAAATTCTTTACTAACTCAACTGATCGACGACAAGAGACATTTATTTTAAATTCATTAGCATAAATACGATTACTTACCGAAATATAATTCGTTTCATATTCGGCATTGAATTTTTTAAAAAATATTTGCAACTTCTAATAATATTTATTTTTGTTAATAATTTTAGCATTAATACTTTTTTCTTCATATGGGTTTTTTATCTTTTTACTTTCCCGTCTATACAACGCTATAGTGAAGCTGTAACTCTAGAAGGGAAAGTATTGTAATCGATCCAACTTGGGCATATGCGGTTTTTACCGGATCTTCACGTTTTGACATCTATAGAACCTAAAAAAACCGGATGGAAATTTTCAGGATGTTAATAATGTTCATATGTACATATGTGTGTGTGTTCGGTGTTGGCCTACCTCACCTTGCATTTCTGTAACTTCAGAACTTATTTTGACCAAATTTTGTCAGATTACTTCTATATATAAGGCGTTGATCCATAAAATTTTTAACTTTAAAGTTCAAGAGTTTAAGGCTATAGAGCAACGTCACCCTCAGTATTTCGAAATTTTGCCTAATTAAGATCATATTTTTTCTTAAATACATTTGCTAAATAAAAAATAACAATATCTGCAAAAACATTTTTGCAAAATCGCACCCCTACTTCAAAAAATGCTATTGTAGTCGTCTGCAATGTTAAGCCATCACAGGTGAGCTGTAGAATTAAATAAATTAAAAGTATTTTTTAAGTGTAAAAAAGTAACTCGGTCTGGCTTGGTCTCAAATTAGATCGTCCAGTTGACTCGGTATCTAGTGTGTTAAGCCTCGCAGGTACACAATTCTGCCGACCTTACCAGCGAAATTTGTTCTGTGTAAGTTGTGAAATTACATTAGTTTAGTAGTGCCGGCTGTCGCCGCTAGTACCGCCACACCCGCGATACTAATTAAATACGATAAATGTGCACGCATTGATTATAATCGCTGAATTAAATGAAAGAAAAATATATTTAAATAAAATTATTAATATTTTAAATTAAGTTAAGAACGCGCGTGCGTGCGTGCGTGCGTGCGTGTGTGTGTGTGTGTGTGTGTGTGTGCCGAGTATCAGAAACAAGCCGCAGTTGTTAGACTTTTTTTAATCATTTTTACTTTTAATTTTAAAAAAAAACACAATTTTGTTTTGGTACCTTTTGGACCCTATACTTCTGCGATACTGTGTGCATTAATTCATTTTCAATTATGGATAGGTCTACTATAATGCTGCCTGCATGAAAAAAAAATGTTTTAACAAAAAACACAAATTGCTAGAAATGTATAACTTAAATAAATTTACAAATTATGATAAAGGAACAAATACAAATAATAGCATGAAAGAAGAAGTATTGCTGTAAGTGAATAATTTAATTTGAGAGTATATTTAGTCGAGGAAAGTTAAGACAATACATGTAAAAGAACATAGCTTAAGCTTAGTTCATTAAAGTCTTTCAAATGAATCACTCCAAGAAATTGCAGTTTGACTCATTTAATAGAAAGAAAAGATTATCAAATAAATCTGTCGAACAGTATTTATATTGACTGCTTCACAGATTGTAAAAGCTAGCTCATTACAATATTAAGCGACAGAGAATCAGTTGATGACAGAAATAATCGCTTGCAAAAGATGATTGAAGTATTTCAGAATCGGGAGAAGTTTTTGAAAGTCAAGTTTTCAAACTAACAAACAACCTCTTTGCTGATGAAAACTATGCTGTATATAAGAAAGCATTATATCCATAGCAGCAATACATTTTTTTTTATTAATAATTTACGTTCCATTTACCATCTAATTTAGCACAGAATGAAAATATTATAACTTGTTTCCTTTTTTTTTTCAATCAATATGAAGAAACATAATATTTCTGGTCAAGCAATTTAGAATAAAATTGTAGAAATATCTGAACCAATAAAGCTAGGCATTTTATCTGAAATCGAACAGAGATTATTATACAGAATACAAAACACAAAATCGTCAGTCAGTAAGTAATTTGAAAAGTGTTAGCGAAAAGTGATTTTATTTGTACAAGATGTAATTGAAATAGTTGAATAACTTCCGTTTAGTGAAACAAAACTCATTATAGTGAGGAAAATCTTGATAATGAGAAGCTTTCAAAATTGTTTCAGATTAATATGAATTAACTACAACAGTGCTTTAGAGATTATTGGGCAGTATAAATTACGTACAATGTATATTAAACAAAGATATACGATGATGATTCTCTCTTTTACTGGAATAATTTATTAGGATATTGCAAGCAGCAGATAATGTTGTTATCACTGACGATAAACAAAATGAAGGATAAATATTTGCACCTTTAAATAACTATGTAAATCTAAATGAAAGTATAGTCGTTTTCTGCATTATCTTTAAGCATTGTTAAATCTATATTAATTCTTATGGCAGATAATCTACAAGTATAGGTGCTATTTCTTTGGAGAATTTTTCCTTTTTAAATCAAAAATTTAGTGTAGAAATAATAATCAAAACATTTTCATCTTAGGGTATTATCGATTGTTTTATAGTTAAACACGAACCCGCCAGTTTATAGATTACGGTTAAACACGAACGTGCTTGTAATGGTCATCGATTATCACTACGGTAATTATGTGTTTCTAAGCTTAAAAAATGTTTTAATTAATTTTTTAGAGAACGCATGCATATAAGATATTTTAAATTAATTTTGCAAAAAAAAGTTTTCTAAAAGGCCAGGTTTATGTAAAAGCTCTTATTCATGTTTAAATTTTGTATGCTTGGCCGTATACGATTGAGAATCAATTAGGTTATTAAACAGGTATCATGATCAAAAACCTTCTGCAGAAGTAGAAAAGTTGAGATCTCTTTTACGTGAAAATGAAATACCGATAAATTAACATATGATTATTTATTTTAAGCTGCTTATACAATATATATTTTAAATAACATCAGTGAAACAAGTATTGTAGATAATACTGATTATGTCAGTACTAATGATGTCAATATTACTTTTCCGTTATTACAAATCATCTGTGTTAATTAGTAAGTAAAAAAAAGACGGGCCGATGGCCCACCGCTAAAATGTTACATAGTTTATGTTTTATTGCACATGATTTTGTTAAATTTTTTGTTAATTGCAACTAAATAACGTTATGAAGTTCTAACCCCAATATCTTCCGTTTTTATCCGTAAAATACCAATATAATTTAAGGTAAATCATTTGTATCAAGAAGTACGTATCGTTTGTGCGCTGCGCGCCGCCACCCGGCGCAACATCATTGGTCCGTTCTGCGCCAATAGTAACTAAAATAAAAATATGAGCACATATAACATACAATAGACCTCCTTTTATATGGACAGTTTTTTTTTTAATTCGTAATGTTTTTAAATAATGCATTTATACCAAAAAATAATTTTTTATTTTGGAGACACCATGAAACGCTTTTTCAGTTAAAACTAGCATCATAAAAAACGCTACAATGATTTTTGAATAATCGTTTTTATGACGATAGTTTTGACGGTTTTATTATTTATTATTTAACGATATTATTTTGAGGTTTAAAAGTTTTTATGATGGCATAGAAACACGGAAAAAATTAATATCCTTCTCTTTTATGAAATTTATAAAAACTAGATTACCATCGATATTATTGAGATATCTAAAATGTTTTAAGATTGAGCGAGATGTAAGCCTTATTGAACACTCATTACTTCTTAACCCTAAATTTATAATGCACTCTCCGGGAGCTAATGATATCTACATCACATATGAGTATTTGTCTAAATAACTATAAAACAGTACTTTAAAATAACGACAGTGGAAAGCGATAGTTCGAATTGATCTTTGCAAGACTGAATAAGTTTAGATAACTTAAAAATTAAAAAAGGTTTGTCTTACGTATTAGACAGTTATTTATTATAATATTATAGACATATTTCATGCTAATATTTAAGGGGTTTCGCATTTAATAAAAAGACAAAAAAGAAGATATAAATAAAAAAAATCTGATGTGAACACTGCATGACTTCCTTGTACGCCTATTAAATTACATATACACATTTTTTTTATTAATAATTTCTGATGTTTTCCATTTTTTTAAATTTTATTATTGTTAAATTATTAATTATCTTAAATTATTTCTTTTTTTACAATCAGAGGATAATAATTTTTAATAACTCAGTATATTTAAATTAAAAAAGTTAAAAAAAAAGAGCTGAAGTGTGATTCAAACCGATTTTTAGCTTTGTAAGATAAAAATATTTTATTAATTAAAATTTAATTTCCGCTATAACTTTGGAACCAATGAAAATAAGTACCATTTATGATATAGCGCTGAAAAGTTCAATGACGACTTATTACTTCAAAAAAAAAAAAAAGATGTCCTGAGCCCAAATTGTTTTGGATTTTGGTTTTTTTTTTGGATACTTTTGGTTCAGTCGATTGTAATCAAAAGGGGAGGTGTACATCTAGATGTTACAATAATTCTAAATCCAAAGTTACAAAATTTTACGACTAATCGTTTTTGAGTTTTGCGAGATACGTACAGACGTCACGCTTAAACTAGTCAAAATAGATTCAGGGATGATCATAATGGATATTTCCGTTGAAATCTGAAAACCAAAATTTATCACAATTACAATACTTTGTATAAGGAAATAAAAAAACTAGATGTATTTTAGTAAAATAAAAAAAAAATACTCAGAACATGCTTACAATGTAAGTAATGAAAAAGAAAAACTGTAATACGATGAAAAACATCCAATGAGTAGAAATTTGCTACTAAAAGAACTATAATTTGCAAAAACTACCTAAAAGAAATTAAAAATAACTACTTTATAAAAAATGTCAATTATAAAAAAGTGTAGAAGAGAAATTGAATTAAGTTATTGTGCTATAAAATATACCATTTTTTTTTAATTACAAACTTAAAACAAAATTAAATGTATTTAATAGAATAATCCAGGTAACGGAGGTAACGGTTCGAATCCCGGTCAGGCGCGGGATTTTCACACGCTACAAAATTGTCATTTCATATCATTCTCTGAAGCAATATCTAATAACGGTGGTCCTAATAACGGAGGCTAAAAAAAAGGTCTCTTTAAAATGAGTAATAATAAAATTATTTCAAATAGTTATGAAAAATATTATTCTTTTACTAAAAAGTAAATCAGAATTTCAACTTATTCAATAGCTTGAAAAGTGTAAAATAATAATCAGAGTGATGCGTAAAAATTGATGGTCCCAACAGAACTTCCCTTACCAAATTTATTGTGGAAATAAATCTTGTCAAATTTTTAAATTAAAACAAAATTTTTTATGTGTATTTAATTAAAATAACTTTTGTGTAATAATTAAAATAACTTCGTTTATTAATATGGAAACCAAATAAGGTTATAAATCTGTATTATCATTTCACGCTAAATTAATTTTACGTCTTTTTCTAGAAGTTAAATCTGATAAAATTTTATATAGTTTTATACACAATATGTAATAAATCCGTTTCATTTAAGGTAATAAGAAAGAAAATTTATAGAAATGATTAACCTAATGGTATTTAAACATATCAATTCTTTACTTGTTTTTCTTTAACTCATGTTTTTTTTTCATATTTGTCCTCAAATCATGCATTCTTAATTTAACATACTTCCTGAGATTGCTGATTGATGAAATTTTACATAGTTACTATTGTCGGGTGACAATACAATATTACTTTTTTTTACATCAAAAGCAAACATCTTCCCGTACGGGAGTAAATTAAGAGTGCAGATGTAATAATTTAATATACTTCATGACATTGCCTATTAGATCGAACATGAAATCTTTTATAAAAATCATTAAAACGCTTGTCGAAAATTATGATAGTTAATTAAATAAGTGAGAGAAAAACTTTACTATGCAAAATCTTCACTGTTTTGTTACTTTTTATGGTAAATATTTGATTGATATTTTGTAAATATATTAGAAATTTCAATATATGATGTTATCTTTGAAATCCAAATTAACGTACTAATTAAACTCATACAATTTATGATAATAATTTGATTAAAGTATGACTAAAAAATATAAACCAAGTTTCTTTTTCAATTTTGAAAATTTTTATAATATTATTTCTTATCAAAACATATTGAACAACCTTTGAACTTTGAACGCCTCGTCAATGATTCTCATTTTTGCCAGGTGAAAATGATTCAGTTGATAACTAAAATTGAATCGTTTTAATTAATTCTCACTTGTAATCGTCATGAACAACAAAATAATAATGTAAAGATTTTTTTGCAATCTCAAAAGACAGAGTCCTTTTCAATTCCTTTTATATATTTTATAGTTTTAACATAAGTTTCAATTTATAAATTAATTTACTTTCTCAAATAAATTTACAAAACCTCATATTGGCCTAATATTAATTCAGCCTTCCAGCTACGAAAATATTTAACAAGAAGCTAAATTTCCTTGAAATATGTTAAAGAAAATTTCTAAAAATAATACATAGGCACAAAAAAAATATCCGTCATGGTAATAATTTTCTCAAATTGAAATTTTATTTTATTCAACCTCTGATTTGTACTTCTCAATTTCTCGTTCCTCTACATAAAGGGTACTAAAATAAATGTTTTGACTTATTATTAATTGTGATACCTAGAAAAAAATTTACAGTGTTTGAATTCTTTAATGACTACTGTTAAATCATTAAAAGTTCTTATAATGAAAAAATAAACTCAGCTAACGCGTTATTTATGCCCATTGTAAACATAAATATCAGTAGTAGATTACTCATTAAATAAATCGAATATTTTTACTTCCTTGTATGAAATAAAATACTGTGACCGCGAAAAAATGTGGTTTTCAGATTTCAAGGTCAATCTGAAATGATCAAAATCCATTTTGACCATCCCCGAATCCATTTTGACTAATTTCAGCTTGGCGTCTTTACATACGTACACGTATGTACGTATCTCGCATAACTCAACAACGATTAGCTGCAGGATGCTGAAATTTTGGATTTAAGACTGTTATAACATCAACTTCGGATCGCTTACGTGAGATAGAGGACCGGAGTATAATTGCGTGGCAGGCGCGATGGGATGAGTCCACTAAGGG
>JAAAKQ030252912.1:0-10896 GCA_010016005.3 Zanna intricata | reverse complement strand
AATAAATTAAGATATCAGATATCTCAAAGAAATGTCAATCAATCTTAATTATATTCATAGTTTATAAATGATGTGTTTCTTGGTAAAAAAAAAAGCGAAGATTAGATTTATGCATAAATCATTTAACCTACTACATTCTTTTAAACTATTTTTTTTTTTTTTTTGAAAAAAAAATATTTTGATTAAAATACTTTGATCTTAAGAATTTAAAAAATACCCTGAAAACTGCACCTTTTATTTTATTACCTTTAGGACTTTTAAAAGTTTTTAGATGTGTATGGTAATGTCGGATGATAAGTATTGTCTGGGCTTCTGTTGCTGCTTCTCATATAGAAAAAATGTAAAACTTCATAAAAAAATAATTGCAGACTACTTAATATATGTAGTTCAGTGTATAGAGAGATGCTTTCTCTCAAACTCTTAGAACAACATGTAAAAATCCACTTTAGTTACTCTAAATTTATTACTTAAAGTTTTGTTTGTACCTCTCAACAACTTACTTCATGTGCAGCCTTGAATGAATTAAAATAAAAAATAAAAATATGCAGCAAATACTAGCCACAAACATTTCTAAGGAAGTAAAATTTTAAGAGAAAAAATTTAATTTTCTTTTTAAATAAAGCCATTATGTTACCTTTCCAACTCACATAAGGTTTTCAAAATGTTTGTCAACATAGACTTGCACATTTTTACTTTCACACGAAGTTGTTGGAGTATATAGATCTTCAATAATGTAATTTTAAATTATGGAAATAAAAAACCACAATTAAAAAAATCCACTACAAATTTAATTTTAATAAAAATTAAAAATAAGGTTGCCATTACTACCAACCCCTGGGGTACTTCCAGTTTTACAGATAGAGAGGGAATTTAACTGTTCTCCAAACCAAATCCATTGACCTCTCCCAGTGAGGAAACACAGATGTTATCAAGAAATCAAGTGCTATGCCTTTAATGCAACTGGTTCCATTTTTTTCAATACAACCAGGTGATTCACTAAATAAAAAGCTTTTTTTTTTAAATTAATCATCATTCTCAATGCTTTATTTTTTCATTCAATCTATGATAGACATTTATTCAGAAATATTAATGAGTGCATTATCAATAGATTTCCCTTGTGTGAAACTGATCTACTTATTGCTAAAAGTGCCAGTTTAGAAGTTTGTTAGTCAGTGATTTTTTAAAAAACCAAAAATAAGTTAATTGGGGTTAGGTTATCAACTTATTAGAATTGGCTTTTCTAAAAGATGCAACCTAGGATCTAATTTTAATCTATCTGTAAATATTGCATTATTAAAGCTTAAATTTAGTATGTGAATCAGTTCTGTGATAAATTCAGCAATATTCTTGATGGAATATGTTAAACTTAACCTGAAGATTTTTAATCCTTTTATTTAGTTTAATGTAGTATAGGGTGGGCCAAAAATAACTTCTCACACTTTTTTTAAAACATTACAAATTAACTAAAAACTATTGAATTAATCTTTTAAATACTGATCTCTAAAGTGTTCACAAATCTGGACTGTTTTTAATACATTTGCATAGTTAAAACAATGTTTCTTCTGTTAGTGCTGTTATTTCAGCTCATATGTTGATTTTTTAAATATTTTATGATATGGTATATTTTGTGGCTTACAATAAGCCACAAAACAAAAGACATTCTTTCAAACAGCAACATAAGCTTAAGAGATGTTTTTTATTTTCTCCCATCTCATCACATAGTTTAGCAAACAGCTTACTCTGTAATAGTTGAATTGTAATAAAATTAACCATTTTTACAGTTTTACAAAGAATCTGTTTGAGATTTTCTGGTGTATTTTTTTTGTGGCAAGACTATGTCTGTGACGAAAGCAGTGTTTTCATTCTGTCCTTCATTTAAGATGATCTTTTAATTTTTTTCTGAAATCCACTGTTCTTTCTGTGCCTTTGCACCATCTCTTTATACTGCAACACTTTTTGTCAAATTTATGTAATAGTTTTTAATAGCTTCATATGAAACATCAAACAAACCTTATCCTGTTGCATGACCAAGTATTGATTTGCAAAACAACAAATTTTCTTTGATTGCTTTGTCCCTCTCTTTTTCAGTTTTAGCCTCTGGAACCACCATAAGGTTTTACTTCAGAAGATGAATGAAGATGATGTATATGAATGTAAATGAAGTATAGTCTTGTATGGTCTCAGGTTGACTATTCCTGAAATGTATGGTTAATTGAAACCCAACCACCAAAGAACATTGTTATCCACAATCTAGTATTCAAATCTGTATAAAAGTAACTTAACTAAAAGTAGCCTTTACTACGATTTAAAGCTTAGAACTCTCAACTTCAAAATCACTTGATTTGTGATGACAAGTTTACTACTAGATCAACCCTCCAAGTTGGACCAACTAGACCAATCCATAGGTTGGAATTCATACCTCACAAAACATAAGAACTAAGAAATTTTTTGCCACATCTATAATTGAATACTAATAAATTCATTTTAACCCACTTGCTGAATTAACTGATTCTGAACATTGACAGCCATTTCATGAATTTGCTTTGATACTATATTGTCAAAAAGCAGAATTTTTTTTTGGTATTTTTGGTTCTTCCATGCCAATTGAAACACTAACCATTGTACCAAGTAGTATGAGATTTCTGCGATTGTATGGTGTTTGAACATCTTAGATACTCTTAATGCTACAAGACAAGATGCTTCAAGTGTATTTTTATCAGTATGCTTGATTTACAAATAGAAGCTTGTTTATTTCTCAAAGTATATAATTTTTTTCAAAAAATTCAGATTATTTCTTAGTCTCAGAGTGTCAAATTAATTTTGGTGGTTTTCATCATAGTGGATTTGAAAGGAAACAATACACCGTGGCTTTCCATCCAGTGATGTGGTAATACCATAATTTAAATAATTGTCTTTGTGTACAATTTTTTCTTTTTACCAGTCGATTCACTGGATGTAGATAGTTCACTTTGTTTTTTCACAAATTTATCCATTTTCATAGTCCTGTAACTGAAAAAAAACAAAAAAAAAACAGTTACATCATTTGATTGCATACTAAAAAACTGAAATCTCAATTATTATTATTAATTTCAATGAAACTATGCTTTTAAAAATTTAAATAAAGGCATCAGAAGCACACTTTGCATTCAAAACTAAACTGATGTTCTGCAATTCCTTATGCCGCTTTTATACTGCTGAGGGCACGTGTTCAGATGTATAATATGCATGTTCAAACCTGACGCTTTTACAATGAATATTATGTAAACAGACCAAATTACAAGGAGTACATACATATCAAGTGTAAATAGCTCATGTTTGTACACTTCATACCTATCACTATCAAGGTAGCTAAATAGTTTAACTTGATTTCTTTGGTTTCTGTTGTTGGTGAGGGCGAGTCATGAAATATTCATTATATATTTTTCTTTACTTTTTGGTGGTCATCAAGCTAAAAAGGTTGAGAATCATTGTTCTAATGTATTTTGTTTATCTTCTATTTATTTTCCTGTATAAGTGTGTGTAATTTTATATCCATCTATGTGTGCTAGGTATTATGTCAAATTGAGCTTTTTATGTAGTCTTCAGGTCACATGGGGGTATTAAGTAGTTTTTAAATGCAACAAATTAATTCCTAACTGCTGGAGTATATAAATTTATCTGTTCCAGTCGCAATATTCTACATTAGTCAAGTGGAATGCAGATTCAAACAGATACAATGAACATATAACAATCTACACAGTGTATATAAAGTATTTTATAAACAAAATCCATCTTCACTGACAACAAACTTTATATGTTAGGTACTTGATAGGTTGGGTAGTGAGTTGTTGCCAATGATTGTCATTACTAATATTCTGGATATATTCTAAGTGTATTTTGTGGTTGTTTATTGTGAAGGTAAGAAATTTTATTTGTTTACATAGCTCGTATTCCAAGTTCAAATCCCAATCAGCTGTACCCAATCAATTGATATCAACATTCTGGAGCAGCCAGTACAACATGCATAGGCATAAATTTCAGACATGCAATACCGTTCGATATTATTCTTGATTTTATCATAATTTAAATTGCAAGTATATGAAAACCGCTCATCATTTACATCATATTTGAAATATAATTTTTATTACTACGTTAAGAAATAAATGATTCATGAAATAAATGATTATTGGAAATGTCTGTACAATTTCATGCATGTTGGTAAACCTTATTTCGTCGACTAATAACAGCTTGTATCTGGGATGTGCACGTTTTTTGTTTTGTTGATAAATACTTTATTTTTGTTTTAAATTTTTTAAAAGCAATTTGATTTTTGACCCTTATAATTCCATGTGGGGTAAGTCATTTTTATCATGTTTTTAAGGGATTATTGATAAGGTTCAGGAAGTTCCGAAATTGTCTTTTTCACATTACGTAGAACATTAACTCATATGTTACCGGTTTTATTTTAATTAATATATTGATTTAATTAATTTTTTTACTGATTCTAATTACTGTTTATTTGATTGGATTTTTTTGTAAGTATCCATTTTTTCAGTGTGGTTAATTTGTGTTTGATTATCATGTGAGCTACTTTTCGTAGGTAGCATTAGTTCTTTATGAAAGTGCAGTGAGAAAATTAGTTTTTTTTTTTTTGTTTATTGTTTCTTGAAATTTGAAATAATGACGCTGCCCATTATTTTAATTTTTTTTAGATTTATGACTTGAGGTTTGGTTTGTTCTGATTAACTTTGTTAATCAGAAGTTTCTAACCTATAAATACGTTATCAGTTCTTGCAACTATATTAAAATTTATTACCCTTTATTGATTTTAGAAATAATTTTCGCCCAATGAAAGTATACTTTACATTTCTAGTTGTGTTAGTAATTATGATCAGTTGTTAAATATTTTTCAGTAAACTGCTGGGTGTCTTGTATATACATTTTTGTAGATATAAAAGTTATTTTGTTTTTAAAAGTTGTCTTATAAAATATTGATTGATTACTTTACATATCCTTAAAAAAAAAAAAAAAAAAAAAAATTGATCCACTTATGTTTTATGACAATATTTGCCAAACTTTAAAAAAAAAAGAGTCTCTTTATTCTCTTACAATTAAATGCTGCTTCCCATGTGGGTGAAAATACCCCGGCACACAAACTATATATATTTACCATATATTTTACGTTAAAAATTTTTCGCAAGAATAAATTTTATTTTTGAACAGAATGAAGGTACTAATTGTCTGTGACTTATCTTATTGTTATGTATACTAGTCATGTTAAATCGTTGTTGACTTTTGTAGTTGTGAATGTTAATTAAAAAAAAACAAAAAATAGTTTAACAGTTTGTTTGATTTAGTAACCTATATTAGATAATATATTTTGTAAAAATGGATATGTATTAAAGTACAAGTTAAATTACTATAGACATTATAATCAGTTATACAAACATTGAACTAAATGGAAGACATACAGACATCAAGATAAAAAGTTTATATTATAAATGTATATAAAAAAACATACCATATTATCATAGCATTTTTATAAAACAGCAGTGGTTAGTTTAAGTAGCTGTAACAGACAGTTTGGGAATTATCATTCTAATATCCTATTTTTAATAAAAATTTAAAAAATCTTTTTGTATACACTAGAATATGATGGTACTTATGATGAATAAGTACTACGTAGCATTAACAGGTTAAAAGCATTTTTATTATCTGTAACAATATCCTCAGTTAATTTATTTAAACACTCATTAAAAAATTACTATTAACTTCATACTGCAATGTCAACATTTGCGAGCCATCATTTACAGTTACAGTATATAAAAAATAAAATCCTGACAGATATTTTCTAAAAATCCTTTAAATTCCTTCTGTGCCCCGTTTATATGTAGAACCTTACTTTTATTATAACACTTTTTTAAAATAGAATTAGGAATACTAGAGTTTAGTTGGAAATGTCGTAAGAGATCGAACATGGATATTGTTCAAAGGTCTTTGCAGTTAGATGTATTAGGAAAACTACATAATCTAAATGGAAAAATGTAAGTAATGGTAGAAATTAAGTATTAAAAAAATGTAATATTCCTGTAAAAGTAATAAAGTACCAGAAATAGTGTTTTTTCTGAATGTGGAATTATTAATCTGTTTAAACGCTTCAGTTGCAGAAACATAAAAAATTAATATTATTGTAAAATTACCATTTGAGAATTTTAATTTCTATTAATATAAATAAAAAAGATTGAAAAAATTTCATTAATTACAATTTAAAATAAAAATGCTGTAAAATACATATTTCTCATTTATTTGTTTTGTTAGAAATAAAAATAGCTGATAAGACGTCTAATGTCTATGTGTTTGGTTGCCCTGAATTCCTTTGCTGCTATGTTGTAGAGAAATCTAGTAAATTTGCAGAAAAACTGTGTTGATTTTTCTGATGAGTTAACTTGATAAACTTAATTGAAATAGAATTGTTCCTTCTAGTATCACATCTTTATAAAACCATATCGTATATAACATCTGGGGAAGTCTTCCTCGTAATTTGGTTGAACTTGACAATCTTGTTTAAAATATTCCAAATTGGCTGTAACTATTTTGTGAGTGGAAATAAATCTTAGATTTTTACTGCTGGATTGAATAAACCAGAAATACATAATTTTTTTTTTTTTTTGTATTAAGTGTAAATTATTAAACCATTTTTTAAAATTATTTTTATGACTGATAACAATTACCTTTTTAAACTTTCATTATTATTATTATTATTATTATTATTTTTTTTATTATATATTTGCTGTATTACTGTAGCACTTAATCTAAAAAATGTTATCCAGGACGAAAAATATTTGCTTAATTATCTTAAATTAATATTCTTTTGTAGAATAACATTTATTTTACATTCTGTTTATTTTTATTCGTGCATTTTTCATTCAATTCTGTCATTTTTTGTTTTTGTAGATGTGAAGTAGTATTAAATATAATCTGAACCAGCGATGGATGCATCTGCAGCTCACAGGGTATTTGAAGCATTGCAGGGAGCAGTTAGTCAAAATCCAAATGTATTGAAACCTGCTGAATCTAAATTAAGAGAATGGGAGACTCACCCAGGTTTCTATACAATATTAATGGTAAAGTCACTGATTTGAAACTCTTTATAATAGTATGCTTTTATGCTGGATATATTTTCTGATGATTGATTTCATGCAGAACTTTTTTTTTTTAAATGACATTGGCTTCTGTGGTCCTTAGCCATCAATAAATTTCTACAGTGTTGCAGGAAACTCCACTCAATGTTGTTAAACTTAAGTGTTCTGTGAGAACCAGTTAATCATCTGTTTGGGCATTAGCATTTTATCCTTATTTCACAACCACTACTTTCCAAGCTGTTGTAGAACAATAATATAGATCATTATTATTTTATCAGCATTATCATCATCCAATTCATCAGTTAAGCGAATAGTTAATTGCAGTTATTATTTATGCTGAAGAACTCAGGTTAAAGGGCATGTAAATTTAATTATAAAAAATTTGAATCCTTGTGTTTATATTTTTGTTATTAAAAGTATTTATTGTCAGATTATTTAAACAGTTTTTGTTCAAACAGTTGTTTGTTTTCAAACTTGAAAATGGGACAAATAAATTAATTTAGTTTTTAAATAGTCTTATAGATCATAAAGTGGCTTAATTTAATATTTTAAGAATGAAGAGAGACTTCTATATTACTTAACTTGTAATATTTGGGGAAGTGAATGTTTGTTGTATGCATTCCCTTTGTGAGAAAAAACCTGCAACTACACATTTTCATTTGAAAATTAATTTTCTATTGCTTATTTTATCTTCCACTTTATAGTCATTAGAACTATAACATGTCTGATATGTTAAGTTTCAAACATAAATAATATAAATAATATTGTTAAAACATAAATTGTTATAAAACATAAATAATATTGTTTAAATCAAAGTTTGATTATTGAGCAATATATTATTCAGCTGTAGTAATAATTTGTTTTATGATCTTTTTGGTGTTAATGATTTTTTCCAGGATGTGTTTTCAAATTACAATGTTGATGTCAACATAAGATGGATGGCTATATTATGTTTGAAGAACGGTGTTGATCGATATTGGAGAAAAAGTACTATCAAGTATGTGCCAAATGATTATTATTTTTATTTTATCTGTAAAAAGAAGAAAAACTAATTACATCACGCAAGTAGTTAATTTTATAAATTTCTCAACTATTTTAAAATGTGGAATATAATGATTGTAAAAAATACTCAATAATTGATTTTTTTTTTTATTACAAAAAAGAAAAATACTCGATAATTGATGTTTCTTCCCACCACACATTGAGCTGCAGAACACTTTACACTATACACATACAATACACTAAGAACACTACACAAATTACAACATATACCTAACATCCTACACTATTTCTTGTTACACATACATTCGTTGACATTGCGACACCTTACAATACGCAATCGTAACCCATGGTGGGAACTACCATGCCGATGGGTAAATAGCTCTACGTAGTGAATCTCAAACGATGTCCTCTGGGCGCCAGGGTGAACCCAGTTGTAACTAGCTCTATGTCCAGTACATATGCGCTCTATTGGAGTGGTCCGTTATATCGCTGGTAATCGTGGGAACAGAATTAGTAATCCACAAACAAACCCTATGATGGTTGGTGGTCCATATGAAAAAAAAATCAAAGTCAATCTAGTGAAAAGACCTTACTCGGCATTGTTGGACGAGGATAACAATCCAGAAGAGAACTTTAATTTAAATAATGACCAACCAAGTGTCCAAAGTAAAAATATCAGATTTGTTGTTCTTAAAAATAGCCAGGAAGGCTATTTTTAAGAACAACATATTTTTATCCCATCATAAGGTCTTGCCTTTCGTGATCAACAAGGTAATTACGGGTTAAAATGGTTCCCCGAAGAATATCAAGAAGTTACATGACTGATTGATACTGATCAAGACATATAATGACAAGCAAAGCCGATCCCTGCTACATCTAACCAACATCGGTAATATATATACATATATTATATATATATAAGTTCAGAGTGCCACAAAACTCTAAATAAAAGTGGGGGCGTAATTTTTTGCCGAGACCTTTTGGATATGAATGTCACTGAAATAGCTGATGAGCTTCGTTAGCAAGATGTTGTAGAGGTAAAGTGTATAATAGAATGCCAGAGCAGAATGGAAGAACCAGCACCCTCTCTCATTTTGACTTTCAGTCTCCAGCTACCACCTGAAAAGATTAAAGTGAGTTACTGTTCAGGTACGACCATTCATACCTAACCCACGGCGATGTTTTAGATGCCAAGGATATGGTCACACTACAACATCTTGCCCGAAAACAGAGATCTGTGCTTGATGTGCGAAAGTAGGCCACAACGACACTGAATGCGTAAAAGATTAAAAGTGTGCGAACTGCAGTGGTTTACATACAGCCCGCTCCCAAGATTGCCCGATTTTTAAAAAAAGAAAAGGCAATTCTCAGAATTGCTACCAAGCAGAAGCTCTCTTTCCCAACGGCACACAAAGAATATAAAAAATCAACTCAAGGAACCTGGTTAAACCAGATGTCTCCTTTGCCACTACTAAATCAAAGCAGACTCCTGGAAACATAGCTAGTCAGCAGTGTGGATCCTGCAGTGAGTTGAAAAAACTTGTTCAGATACTCTCTGATCAAGTTGCCTTGCTTACAGCCTCTATTTCAGAGCTGACAAAGACAAACAAAAAGCGTCTAATTTCAGATAGTGAATCCAACAGTGGGATCCCTCTCAAAGCTCCTGTTTTCAAAGCTTCACCTACACAGGCAGGAGTAAACACACCAGGTGGTAAGCCACCAAATAAGCTCCCTGTTGAGGGAGCACATCCAGCAACCTCCTTTGCAATGTCATCCACATCTTCCCAGTTACCAAAGTTTCCCCCTCCAACACCATGTATACTGGAGGATATGGTAGAGGAACTGCCTGATCCCAGGGCATCAGATTTCCTTAAAATCAAAAATTCAAAAAACAAAATCTGGTTCACCTATAATTAATTTTTTTATATATTTATCTATATTCTTCATCTAACCACCTTTTATTCATGAAAATAATTCAGTGGATTGAAAGAGGTCTTAGGTCCCACATTGAAGATATTAGAGTTCTGATGCACACACATGAATCAATAATAATGTGCCTCCAATAAATGCATCTAATACAAAAAGATGTGGTATCACTCAGAGGCTATACATGTGAGAGATTGAACTGTTTTGTAGATAGTAGAGAGAGTGGTGGTGTTGTTATTTTCATGCGGAATGAGGTGTCATCTACAAGGATACCACTGACTACCCTCATTCCAGCGGTTGCTGTAAATATCTCAGTCCCATTTAAATTGCACGTATGCAATTTATATCTTTCACCTAACTCTAAGCTCAGTACTGTAGAAATGACAAATCTTCTCGCCAATATTCATCACCGGCGTTAATAGTAGGAGACTTCTTTGCTCACCATATTTCCTGGGACTCAAATCTGTGCTCCACTCAAGGAAATACAATAAATAGAGTGAGACAAGACTTGGACCTTTGTCTACTGAATGATGGATCATATACATTCATGTCCTCATCGCCCCAACGGGGAATCTTATTCTTTGAGACTGGGGGTTGGCGTCCCCATGACTCTAGCCTCTGCAGCTTTTTTTCCCACTACACATTGAGCTACGGAATACATTACACTATACATAAACACTACACAGTTTACAACATATACAATCCCACAACTACACAACAATATTCTACACTACATCTTCTTACAGATAATACACTCGGTGATGTTGCGACACCGTAAGAATCGCAATTATAACCCAAGGTGGGGACTATCGAGCTGATGGGTGAATGGCTCTACGTAGCGAGTCTC
>JAAAKQ030252890.1:0-10896 GCA_010016005.3 Zanna intricata | reverse complement strand
CCCCCCCCCCCCCCCTCTCTCTCTCTCTCTCTCTCTCTCTCTCTCTCTCTCTCTCTCTCTCTCTCTCTCTCTCTCTTCCCCTCCATCCCTGTCTGTGCACACGCACGTGTGTTTATTTATTTATCTCTTTATCTCTCTCCCAAGTACACATAAACTTAAGCCTTCTTTAACCTTCTAGAAGATGTTCCTTATACTCCAAATCCGATCACAATCCCAAGTTACTAAAATTTTTTTTCAAAATTACTTAAACAACTATATATGCTTGTTGTAAGTGATCCTATTGATGCTAATTTAATAAATCTTAACAAAATGATTAACAAGATTGAGAAATTACCATGCAGTTTCAATACATCCATAAAACAGAAACAGGTATTTTTTGCAGATACTTTTCCTACATCAAATAAATATGAAATTACTTAATACTAATAAAAATATTATAACTTACCGGATGAAGTTGAAGGTACTGATGTAGAAGCAGCTTTTGATGTTGAAGGATTTGAGTCACTATCAACATTTATTCTCATCATTTCTTCATCAAGGTCGACATCAGAAGTATTAGATATCTGAGATGGCACCTGTATTTCAAATGGCTGTTCTTTCCGACAAATAGACATCTCCATCTGAATCAAAATATCGGTGTACAGATATTAGTATTCTTTTAATATATTTATCAAGAGCATTAGCTAAGCATTATTTCACAACAAACAATATCTACCAAATAAGCATTAACAGAATTTCATCAATCAGTACACTAGAAAAGATTATAATTAATATTTTTAGTCATTGTAAAACCTACATAAGGTACAGAAGAGTAGCATTAAATGTTGCTTAAATATAAACCTCGACTACTAATATAAAAAGATAAATATTAATATGAATTTTAAGAAACCATTCATTTAACTGCTAAGTAAAAATACAAAAACACAATGTTCTAAGCATTAGCCACACTCCTAACACAGATCAGTCAGCATCTCTTATCATACATCCTATCCTAGGTGAATCGCTATCATAGCAATCATAGGTCAATAATATCTGACCTATGATGTGGCTATTGGAACTGCAATAAAAACACACAAAACACGCATATTGCTATTATAAATAGTTTTAGGATTTGATAACAGAAGCTGATTGTAACAAGTTTAGAAGCATAATCCTGTGACCAGAAATAGAAAAAAAAATGAAGTGATTTTAAGCTGTTAGTTTTTAATGACCCACTTCATACTAATCAATATTTTGTTTTTGCTAATTTTCCTATACCTTATTTATTCTTAGTTTACCTGATGTAAACAGAAAGACACCATGAAAAATTGTCTAATCAGCCAGTCAAATAGTAACAATGGATGAGCATGCAAAATATGTGCAGTATACTGCATTCCAGGACTAGAGCTAGCACTACCAAACTCACTGTATCAACAACTCAATATGTACTAGATTTAGTCCTCTAGCTAGCCTCCATGGCACGAGTGACAGCGTCTCAGCCTTTCATTTAGAGGACCCGGGTTCGAATCCCCGTCAGGCATGGCATTTTCACACACATTAAACTTCATTCATCTTCATCCTTTGATGTTCATTCATCTTCATCCTTTGATGTAACACCTAACGGTGGTTCCGGAGGTAAAAAAAAAAATTTAGTCCTCTGCAATCTTACAGTTATTGTTTATCTTAATTATTATTCTTTATCTTTTGGATTTTATAGTAGATTTTTCATAAAGTGAAATTATATCTGTAGTTTATTTTCCTTTTTTTATGTTATATTAGCTTACCTTTTTTTTAAATTATCTTATTTTTTTATTTATTTATGTTTTTGTCATTTTGTTATCTTATTTTTCTATGTGTAAAAATTACAGAAATAATCACCACCATTAGCGTTTCAGTCAAATATAAAAGGGAAAAACTCATAAAAAGCAGGAAAAAATGAATACTTTTTAATTTCCTGTTCAAAATAAATCCATTAATTTTATAAAACAGGTTGAGAAAATGACATCTAACCAGCGTGTTAATGTGTAAAGGAGGTGGAAAAAACAACCATATCACGCAAAAATAGAAAACATAACATTATTTTAAAAATTGAGATAATTTATTATGGTAAATAGACTAAATTTATATCTTTTTCCATGAAGATGAATGGCCAACTTTAAATAAACTAATAATAAACAATTACAACAGATTTTCCTATTTTTTAAAAAACACATTTTAGAAAATATTAAATCATTATTGCTGAAGAATGCCAACCAAGCAGGCATTCTTCAGAACTGATGTTCTTTCTACACTTAAATGATCATTTGTAATACAATTTCATTTATTTTTAGAACATTTTCTCAAATCTTATTCTATCAGTATGTTAACCTAGTCTAGTAAATATTTTTCTAACAAATGCAAGAGTAAAAGCTGAATAGTTCTTGAATCTATCTGTTCCTGCTAAGTTTGGTTTTGTTTAAATAATATTGTTTTTTGAAGATTTAAATTTCTTTAACAAGTTTCACAAGTTAATTTTGTGTTCCAATTTTTTTTTTTAACTAAAAAGATAAAAATTAAATAGAAGGAATGATAATACTATTAGTAATGCAGTAGCAGATAAGAACTTGAATACCTAAAACACATTGCTATGATTTCTAAGATTCTAAACCACTACATTTATTTATTTTTTACAAATTGAATAGAAAATATTTTTTCTTGACTTTTAAACTAACTATTATGTACAGCTAATAGAATATTATAAATCAAAACAAAACTATAATGTACGGTCAGAATTACTCCTTCATGTAATACCAAGGACCGGAAGTTAATTTCCTAATAGCCCTCATATCATAACTGATTTAAATATTGTTACTTAAAAAAAAAGAGAAGGAAGGAGAGAGAGAGAGAGAGATAAAAGTAAATGATTCTTACCTGGAGTCTATTAATAAAACTTGTCAGCCCACCGTGAGCTTGGAATGCTTGCATGTCAATATTGGTAATGAGATCAATAACTCTAACAGCTCTTGTAACAAACTGAAAAAATAAAATAATTAAGTAAAATAGAAATAATTAACATATAAATATTCTTATAGACACAATTATATTATTAATGTAATAATACTTTTAAAAATATAAATAATAATAAATATATTAATGCAACCTGCAAGTCATAACGAATTTAACTCTTTCACTGCAATAATTGAATAAAAAGATATGTTCATTATGTTTTAACTGAAGTTGGATGAGTTTTAACCAATATTCAATTTTAACATGATGACTACCAAATCTATTACATGTACAGACCCTCTTATACAATTCTATATGCCAACTCTGTAGCATATAGCAGAGCACGACCATTTCGTTTATAATTCCTCTCAATTTAACATGTTTATTTTATTATAAAGGAAGACAGTCGCTTTTGCTGGCCATTAATGGCCGCTATTGATTTGGAGCCACTTTTTCCAAAACACCAACCTTTTCCATCACTTTAAGAAAAGTGGTTCACACCATCATGTGGTGCGGCTGGGTACCTTAGAAAAGTATGGTGGCTTTTCTTTAGGAGCTAAAACAAATCCCTCTATAGCTAACAACCATAGTTATATCTGGAAGTAATCCCAGAGGTTGACAACCTTTGACAGTCAATGTGGAAAGTCTTTTAAGAAATACTCCACAATCAAGCGATGACTTGAGAAGACTACACTCTGATTCGGTGGGCAGTCACTTAAAAGATCAAGATGAATCGGAGCATCTGAACACACTCACAAAATTAAGAACCTGACACATTAGTTTACTAGCAACACATAACAAACTCTTGCCAGCCTCCCTGGCGGAGTGGTAGTGTCTTGGCCATTCATCCGGAGATCCTGGGTTCAAATCCTGGTCAGGCATGGCATTTTTCATACACGCTACAATTCATTCATCTCATCCTCTGAAGATATACTTAACTGTGGTTCCGGAAGTTAAAAAACTCTAATACAGATAGGGAAACTAAAAACATTAACAGATATTTTAGAAAAACAGAAAATCCCAATAGCAGGTTTACAAGAAACGTGGAACACGTCAATTGAACCCTTATGAATCTCAAGGATTTGGAATATATAATGGATCTCCAAGAAGAGCTATGAAGAATTGTCCACTATTTGGTACTGGATTCATTGTAAGCACTAAAATTATAAACTCTATAACTGATTTTAAAGCAATATCTTCAAGGATAGCAACACTGACAGTAAAAGCATCTAATAAGATATACACAATTATTAATGGACACGCACCTACAAATGACAAGACTAACAAAAATGGGATGAAATTAACTGAATATTGCAGGAATCACTATATGATTTCAAAATCAACATACTTTATGCGAAGACCCAATAAGTTAAAAACATGAAAACACCCGGATTGGAAGAAAGGAGAATAGCAACTAGACCATGTATGCATGGATAAAAACTATCATAAACAAATTCAAAACGTCAAAATCCTAAAAGGTGAAGATACAGGATCAGATCACTACACATTTTAATTTTAATCACTATATGATAAAAATTAAAATGTTCTTCACCCCTCAAAAGAAAGGGAATAGGAAAACCAAAAGAGAATATGAACAAGACACCCTAATTAATAATGAAGAATACAAAAAACTTACACAAAATGCAAATGGAAAAGATCTAAATGAAATAGCATCAAAATTAAAAGAACTTGCTAAACAAAGTGCACCTATCCAACCTAAAAAAAAACACCAATGGTGGAATAATGAATGCGATATCGCAGTAGAAAAAAGGCACCAGAGCAGGATTAAACATCAATGTGACAATACACAGGAATCATATGAAAAGCTAACAAAACAAAGAAAAGAAACACATAGCACAATAAGATATATCAAAAGGCATTAAAAGAAATCTACTACAAAAAATTGAAAATGAAAATGATAAAAACAATGCAAGAGAATACTAAAATGTTTAAAACCCAAAACTGAAAATTTGAACCACTCGCAATAATATTACAGGGAAAAGATGGCAAACCCTCTCATAATAATAAACAAAATGCAGAAATATTAGCAGAATCTTTTAATAAACTTTAATAATAAATAAACTTAATAATTAACAAGTTACTTAATTATAACTCAATTAATAATAATAAACTTAATTATTAATAATAACTAATAATTAACTTTAATAAACTGTGAAGACCCTAAGCAACTCCTCCAAACAGACACAAACACCGGAATAAAATCAAGCCAAAAACAGATAAATCCACCAACACTAAAAGAACTAAACCAAGCTCTAAAAGAAATGAAAAATTATAAAGCGAGCGGAGAAGACCAAACAGTAGTAGAACTTTGGAAATATTCCTCAGAAAAAACAAAAGAGGCCCTAATAGAAAATCTACAAAAGATCTGGGATCAAGAACTCCAAAAACATTGGACAAAAGTGCTTATTCATCCACTACACAAAAAAGGGGATAAAACCAATCCAGAAAATTATAGAGGAATATCCCACTAGACTGCTCCTACAAAATATTATCAAGAATCCTCCTGAACAAGATAAAAGATCAACTATAAAAGGAATTAGAAGAATACCAAGGAGAATTTGGACCTTGGAGAAGCTGTTCAGAACAAATAATCACTCTTAAAATTTTAATTGATGCACAGAAAATAAAACAGAGACAGTTGATAATATCGTTTGTAGACTTTCAAAAAGCATATGATAGCATCCACAGACTCTCAATGCTAAAAATCCTAAGAAATTTAGGCCTCCATCCAAAACTAATAAAAATTATTGAATTAACATTAACAGAAAAATATTCAAAAGTTAAATTTAGAGGAAAAATCTCAGAACCATTCAAAATTAAAACTGGGTTAAGACAGGGTGGGTATCCCCACTCCTTTTTAACTGCGCCTTAGAATATATGAGAGAATGGTTTAAAATAAACCCCCCAGATGTATCAATAAAAGCCAGAAATACAGAAGGTACAATTAAAGTTAACTGCCTAGGTTTTGCAGACGATGTAGCCTTTTTAGCAAATAGTATAGCAGAAGCCAAAGTCCAATTAACCTCACTAGAGGACATAGCTTGGAAAACAGGGTTGAAAATATCTTATGAGAAAACAAAAATAATGGCCATTGATCCCCTGGTATTAAACCATATAATTACAAATGGAAAAAATGTAGAACTAGTAAAACAATTTAGATATCTTGGTGAAATCATTATCCACAACCTTAACGAAAAACCAAATTGGAAAGGAAGAGCAAGTAAACTCGCATTCACACAAAATAACACTAAAACAACTTATAACAAGAAATGTCTCTCAATAAACACTAAACTAAAACATTATAAAACTGTAATAAGACCAATAATTTAATATGGGAGTGAAACACTTTTTAAATTAAGCTCAAACACCACTTTTTTAGGAGAAATTCAAAAGACTGAAAGAAGGATCTTAAGAACATGCATAAATAAAAAACAGCAAATGATAAATGGTGAATGGAGACTTTTACCAAATAAAGAAGTTTATAAAGAAATAGAACCAGCAGTAGATTATTTCAGGAAGAGAACAATATCCTTTTATGGACATTTGATTAGAACCAACCCTAATAGATTGATAAGAAGAATAATAGAAAAAACATGGCAGATGAAAAGAACACCATCATGGATCACTGAAATTAAAAAAAATATGGAAGAACTTGGAATTACAATAGATTTTAAGAACAAAAGATCATAAACTAAGCATATTTAAATATAAAAATACAAAGTTTGAAGTTAGAATAAAGAAAACATCACAAGTGGTTTGGTCAGATGAACTCAGGAGAGCTAGATCTGAAAGGATGAAAAAATACTGGGAAAAAATAAAGAAGAAAAAAGAAAAGACAGACCAAAACTGGCTAAAGTGGTCCACTGTGTCCAAAATCAAAAAAGGAAGACAGTAGTGCTCCTAGCTCATTGGAGTGCTGGTATACTTTTCTTATGACTTTTTTTTGGTATACTGTTTGATAATTTAACTAAAAAAAACTACAAGATGTGGCTATTTATAAATAACTAGACTAATGCTGTAAAATAATTTATTTGTTCACGAGACCTCATGACTTGTTCTTTCATAATTTGAGTCATTTTTTTCTTATTTTTTCATGGAGTTGGGCAAGGACCTCAAGGTAGTAATGTTGATCAATTCAATAGTCTCAGAATGGCATCCTTTCATTACAAATTTTAATTTTGAAAATAAGAAAAAATCACAAGGAGCCAGGTCTGGCGAGTAGGGAGGTTAAGGGAGGACGTCATCTGATTTTTGGCATAAAATGACGAACTGACAAAGTTGAGTGTGCAGACCCATTGTTGAGGTGAAGGAACCAAAAGTTGTCTTACCACAACTCTGATACCTTTTTTGCAAATTTCTTCATGTAACCGTTGTAAATAGAATGCCTTGACAGTACGCATGGTTCACTACTTCACCTTGAGGCAAGAATTTTAAAGCACAATTCAATTGAAATTGATAAAAACAAAGAGCATCACTTTGACACTGGATCAAGACTGAAGTGCTTTCTTAGGGCACAGAAATCCTTTGCCAATCCATTATGATGACTGAACTTTTGTCTCAATGTGATAGCTGTAAATCCAACTTTTGTCTCCTGTTATGATCCTTAGCATGAATGTTTCATCATCACTAGGTTGTTCTTTGGAGGTTAAAAAAAAAAAAGGTTGTTCAAGATGTTGCCAACAAATGTTCACTTGATGTTGTTTATGGCATTTTCCAGATGAATTTCATACAATGGGTTTGAAGAAGCTTGTTTCACAATATCAGAAGTGTTTGGAATGAATAGCAATAATGTAGAAAAATAAAGTAAATATGTATTTGAAACCAAATGTAAGTATTAATAAATTTTTCATTTTTTTTTTCAATGTTCTCATCAGTCCTTACTTCTGAACCATGCCTCTATAATACTGCATTTTTGTGGTTCATGTATTAATACTGAAATTGATAATCATTAAAACACAACAGAAAGTAATTTATATAATTGTAAAATTAAGAATTATACTGAATAATTTATTAGGTGCAAATAATAATTAATTAGTCAATAATTTTTCATTTTTTGTCTAAACAAGAAAACTAAAATATTTAAATATGGCAGATAATAATAACCACTTTCTATAATCTATTAAAAGCTTTTGACAGTTAAGCCATTCACTACTCTAACCTAAATTGATTATTACAGTTTCAAAAACTCATGATTTAACTTAATTAAAAAATATATTTGCTTAACCATTTATCAAAGAACAATTATTTACAAAGATAATGTTAAATACCGTTTCTAATGGAGTCAAACAGAAGTCCTCTGTAACTTAATAAACATTAATTTAATTATAAAAATTTCTCACCATCAACAAGATAAAAAACAGTATTATAATAATGAACACATACAACACAAAGACAGAAAAAATGCAAAAACTTACAGTAATATGTTCAAGTTCAGTTCCAGGCCAATTAATAACTCTTAAAAGACATTCCATCATCCCACAACTTACAAGGGCTTCACCACCTGCTTCATAACTAGCCAGATGATAAAGAAAGCTAAACAATGCAGTTGCTAATGGTAATGGGAACTGCTCACTGTTTTTCTCTGTTGTTAGTGACGTAATGCAGTTTCGCACCATTTGAGGAAGGAAACCATGGTAAAGGCCAGCACCCGTCACGTCTATTATCATGCTCAGGCGCGAACCAGGTTTCCTGTAAACCAAAACCATATAACTCTCATTACATTACATATCTACAAGCATAACACACTTAATATTTACAATAATTAGAATCAGAATTATTTCCCAGCGAATAAGTCATAATCAATGGTAAAAACTTATCTGCAAAGCTTACATTTTTTAAAATTAAAAATCCATTCCAACAGATTAAAAATTCTCTTCTACTATGCTTTCAACAAAATGAAAAAGACCAACTTAAGATAGCAAACAGAGGTAAAAGTGGCAAACTGATGAAACTGGGAATGAAGTAAATATGTTGAGATTTAAGATTAACACTGACACAAAAGAATGTAAAGTAACATCAAACAAGACAAAAATCAAATGACCCTTTAAAAAACTGATAAACTGCACTTCTAAAAAAAAATATTAGTAGTAATATCAATAATAGATTCCAAAAGATGAGAAAAATAAGTAAAATGAACTGTTCATTATAGATTAATGATATTCATCTACCTGAACAAGAGAACCAACTTTTCATTGACATATTTACTTACAAATTACTTATGTGAAATTTTTCAGCTAGTCTGTTGTAACATCCTGACAAATTTGTTTCCAGTGTAATTTTAATAAGGTTGATGTGGCTGTATTACTGAATGGTGGAGAGAAATAACCCAAATATTGGAGTTATTTCTAGCTGCATTCATGTCTGCAATATGGATAGGTAGAATAATACATCATGTTGTTTTGTGAGAAGTTTTTCTTTGGAAGTACATTAATTACAGAAACACAAGAGGCTGTTTAAAGAACAGTAAAAAAAAAAAATTCCTGTAGTGTAGCAAGATTTAACTTCATTCTTTTTGAGTTGAAAAATCTGTTGTGCAGATTCAGTTTTGGAAGACATACATAACACAAGCACTAGTGCAAGAACCCCCCCCCCCACAATTATTACTGTGTAAAGAAATCAGATCCAAAAATAAACATGAGATGGCCTCAGATTATTTTAGCCTATTCTTAGGTGTATTACATATTCTTTCGAAACATATAATTACAAATCACTGACTGTGCAAGAACCTAAATTTTATAAGAAAGTTTTCTCAGTTTAAAAGAATACCCGTAACTCTAATAATATTTTTCATGAATGATGAGGTTGTGTAAGGGACCTGCTGCCAGGCAGAACACTAGATGGTGATGAAACGATGAGGTCCATTTTCACAATGAGGATGTAAACAAAATAATTCTTGATATTGAACTACAAACCCAGAGCAGATCTACCACAACTCCAAACATCCAACAAAAGTGCTTATTGATCATTAATGACATTTTGAGGATTTACAACTTGAATTTGAAGAAATGGTAAACTTAGAATAACTATAATCCCAAAAATATAGAACAACAAACCCACTGCTAAACAAATGAAGGCCATCTCATCTCCTGTTATGACAATAATCCCTGGCCAAGTTCAATCTCCAGATTTCTCAGTAATTGACTATGGAAAGAGCCTGTGTTCCACCAACTTTTCCCAGCAGAGTTCAAAACAAAAACGTAACTGAAAGAGAGAATCCCGCCCCAACAAAATCAACTATATTACGTCTATGTTCAAACAATTATGATTAATTTTATGCATCATCTTCAAGAGAATAGTTAGAAGATGCATATCCAGCATACAATTATGAAATCATAGATAATAAAATATACTGAATTTATTCACTTCTTCTTAGAAAATAAATATACAACATATATGGCATTGTAAACATTATCATCGTACAGGTAGATCAAGATATTTTCTCAGAGTTTTCCATAATATTTCAACACATTTTATGTATGAAATTAAAAAAACATTATATAAAATATCTTATATAAGTGTTCCACAAATACTTATATCCAAAGTAAATAAATGTCATTTTATGAACAGTTCATTACATAAAAAATATATCAATTAATAATCGATCATTTAACCCATTCACATCATTTGACAACCTGAGGTTGCATCGTATTTTTATGCGTTCTAATCAAATGACAACCTGAGGTCGCATCGTATTTTTATGCGTTCTAATCAAATGACAACCTGAGATCGCATCGTATTTTTATGCGTTCTAATCAAATGACAACCTGAGATCGCAATGCACACTATTATATGAGGGTGGTCTGAAAAGTTTCCGACCTAATAAAGATACAAGACATTTTTTAGAAATTTTTTTTTTATTTTTCAACATTAGTCTCCTTGTACCTCTACACACTTCTCCCAGCGATGCTCCCA
>JAAAKQ030252879.1:0-10896 GCA_010016005.3 Zanna intricata | reverse complement strand
GAGCGAAATTTTTCACTAACTGTAACTCACAAACAAAGCATTTTAGGACATATTTTTATGTGTAGAATAGAATTAATTATGAAAAAGAAATATATATATATAATAGAATAGATTATTCTGTATAAATAGAATAGACTATGAAAGTCCAGCAGAGCTTGAAGAAACCCCTGTGTGCACATATATATATATATATATATATAAATATCTAGAACATGGTACTGCTGATATATTAATTAAATAATATTAATATAACCCACATTCTTTCTTTTTCAAACATTGCCATTATGACAATTAAAATCTATTCATGATGAGCAAACCTGTCAATAGATTTGCATAAGGACAAAAACTGTTGATATAAATAATAATCAACTTGATAAATGAAGTAAAAAATAGTTAAAAAAAGAATTTGAAAAAATATATAACTTTAAATACTCAAAGTATGTCTGACAATAAAGAACATATTTATTAAACTGCTACAAGGAAGTACACAAATGCATTAGCAGGGTGGAAGTATGGGCAAAGTTATGATACATTCTAGTATCACTTGGGTAAATAAAGTTAAGATTTTAAATAATAAAAAAATCAAGCAATCAACTTAACAAGGTAACAAGATTTTAGTTTAAACTTTTTTATAATGAAAAACAAACAACAGAAATATACAACATTATCCTAAACATAAGTTATTAGTCCAAAAAGTTATTTGTAATCTTGAAAATATGAGACCACTCTCAAAAACATTTATAAAAAACAGCAATTTCATTTCCAAAATTAAACAATAAGCAGTAATTTAACCTTAAAAAAATTCAGTCTTACATTTATTTTTAAAAAACCACCAATCTGTTTTTCCATCAAAGTCCACCTTATAACAATTTTTTTTTTCTTTTATAATTAAAATTAGATTATTCAATATTAAGGTCTTGATTGCTTTACTGAATAATATTAAATGAATAATGTTATATTAAGTAATGTTAAGCTTTCTAGTTTTTAAAAATAACAATAACAAAATTATTATATTAAAAATCAACTGAAGTAAAACAACTTTACTATGAAAGACATGACCACTATTCAGCAAAATGTCAAAACTGTATTTTTTTTAAACAGTTGTATGATTCTAATACAAGTTTAATACGTTTTTTTGTTATATTGAATACTAAATTTATAAACAATCTATTGCATCCATGAGTAATCTTTACAAAATTATCTCTTAACTAAAAATCTTATTTCTTAACTAAAACATCACTTAATTTATTGAGTACTCTCATAGCATCCATATAACTAGCAACTGATAGCATGAGTGACTGACCAACTGCTAGTATACTGACATTTGCCTACTACCAAACATGTAGTTTCCAGCTGCATCGCCAAATACCAGTCATGTAATAAGACCAATGGCAGTTTTAGTTTTATTCATATACTAAAATGTGATGATGCTTTCAATGAAGTAGTTTCAGATAATGGCAATGTGATTATAAAGTTGTTGATGAAGATAAGTGGAATTTCTTAACTGTTTCATCTAACATTAATACTTGTGTTACATGAAAAAATAAAACTAAAATTAAAGATTTATTTGTTTAGAGTAATTATCTAATCGTCTCTTGAGATCCAATTCTTGAATTCAAATAGTAAAAATGGAATAATTTTGGAACAAACTCACAATCGGAATCTCTACAGAAATCATTAGTATAACAGAAACACAGGAGCAATTTGAATCACTTTAAAGTCATGAAAAGTTCCTACACATGCATGAATGCTTTTGTATACTTAAGTATCACTGGACATATACCATACTCATACGAGCACACATAAGTTTAATTTACTTTTTTTTTGACTTCCAAGATAAGACTTTTGAATAATGAATAGTGGTCATGCCTATAAATTTTGAAAAATATATATTAATGAATATGTTACCTGTAGCATTATTTATTTCAAAATATTCACTGAAAGGTTCCAGCTCATATTTAGCAATATTTGAATCAAGGTCGGTTGCCGTGAAAGTTCCAACTAGAGATCCCAGCGGTTGTTCTTCTAACAGTTCAACATTATAATATGGTTGCGATTTGCTCCAAGGTGGAGTAAAAACAGGTGGAAAATCATTTACATCAATTATTGTAACAACCAGTGTTCCTAAAGCATAATTACACAATAATCCACCATTATATTTTTTACAGACAAATATATAAGCAGATACATAACATATCTATATATCTATTAAAACTGAGTAACAGACATGAATTTGAACTAATTGAAAAGAAATCAAAGATTAATCATTTAAATGATTAATGATCACTACACACCACTTCTATGCATACAGTATTAGTCAACAAAGATATATAATTCATTCACTTTGTAATTATAAACCAGTTTCGACAGAACTATCATACAAACAGGGTTAATATAATAATTTAATAATGATAAATATAAAATCTCTACAAGAAACTAAAATGAGATTAATAAATAATGCAATAGTCTAACATGTTTCTGGAATGATATTCATTCTAAGGCTGACTGTAGATAATAGAAAAACTTTTTTATGAGAAAGCTTCAAAATGTTCCTGAATTTTTAGTCTTTTATTTGAAACAGTATTTATATCACAACAAAAAAGTATCCCTGTTCAAGGGAGTACAGATTAGTCGTAAATATTTATATATATGGACAACAAATTAAATAAGTTGTAAAATAATTAAATAAATAATTACTAATTGAATAACAATTTACTATTCTGTAAATTCTAATGTGTAAGTATCAATAACAATCTGTAATTATTATAGTATTTTTTTAAGTCATGCATAATGGCCAATTAAAATCTTAAATTTTATTGTCTAAAAACAATATCACAATGTCAGAGAATTATAAGATAAAAATACAGTTATTTAATTATTTCACTTTTTTTTCATTGTGGGTTTTTAAACATTTTTTAATTTTATTTTTTATTAATTACTTTTTAAAGATAAGTAGGCCTGTATCCAACAGTGGGATGTTTATAAGCTGATGATGATGATGAAAATTCACAATACTTAATCATCATAAATTATTTACACAATAATGTAACCTTGCTAGAGATAGGAAGACTTAGAAACATTCAGAAGCCATTTTGAAGAAACATATCTAATGCAGTGCCCGCCCTGGCAGCTTATATCATAAAACTAATCTAAAACTCTGCTCTGAGGCGATATAATGCAAACTGCATCAAAATCAGCCCAACCATTTTAGAGAAACAATCTACTGCAGCACCCCCTGGTGACCTATAACCATAAATGTGTCTAAAAATCTCTCTGAAGTGATACCTGTGCAATGTAAAAACCAAATTAAAATCAGTCCACTAAAATCGTTGAGGAAAATGGTAACAGACACAGACAAAACCTCTTATCCAAAACGCATATATCATCTCCATTTCTTCATGGGTAGAAATAAATTCACATTTCTTTCATACCTATACTTTACAATTTTATAATGAAAGATTATGAGTCAGCCAGACACCTTCTAAACAAGTGCTGACTGAGTAATGAATATTAACAACTCTCATACTAAATGCTACCATAAAAAATACAGCACAAAATTTGAAGGCAGCTATAATTTACAGAAAGCTGAAGAACTTTCTTTTGAAATCTACTAATATTTTTCTCGCTATGTAATAAATTATTCTTGTGTCTGATTAACTGCAAAACTATTTTGATTTATTTTTATTAATTACCATTCAGAGTAAGGTAAATGTCAATAATTTTTAAGTTAAAAAAAAGATACTTTCACTAACTATATTTACACAAGAAGCCAGAAAAATAAAATAAACTAATCAAATTTGAAGAATATCAGTTTTACTAATTAGCCTTATACTCGTATATACATAAAGAGAAAAAGTAAAATGTAAAAATATAAAAAAATTATTTTGAAAATTTATACCTCTTCCTTGTTGCAATTTAGGAGCAGTAATATCAGACACAATAACAGTTATTCTTACAACAGATGCCACATCTCTTTGCAATGGCTGAGATACAATTACATCACCCGTCATCTGATCAATTCTGAAGAAATCCTGTAATAATTTAAAACATGTATTTATCAAAACGAAAAAGATTATTGTTTTCTATAATAAACATATGTTATTCCGTTCTAATAAATAGTATTATACAACTTACAAGATAATAAAACTGATAAGACAATACCATTTTCCTATGTTACACAGATTATAATTAAAATTCTTATTTCAAAAGAAGTACACATACATCAAAGCACAAATTTAATGGATATATTAAGAATTTTAAAATTCAAGTAAAATTATTGTTAAAGTTAAAAGAACTATTAAATTATAATCTACCTTAAAAGAGTTATCACCAGTAACTTCTTTTCCATTTTTATCAACAGCTGTAATAGGTTCATCAGAAAAATAGTTTAAGGCATCCGATGAATTAACATCTAGATCTTTGGCTATAAGGCGATAAATAACTGTTTCAACAGCAGCATCTTCTCCTACCTAAAAAAACACACAAAAATAACTTTTAATTAGTTATAAATTAATAAATGTTCAATTTTATATTAATAAAATAAAAATTATTGACAATAAAGTTGTTATATTTTTCTAGCATCGTTATTTATTTTTATAGAGAGGGAAAATAATGAAACACGAAAAAGTTTAAAAAATTTAAAAAATCAATATTTACTTTTCTACTCCCCCATCCTTAAAATCACCTGCCAAGAAAGTTTTTGATTTGTTTATATTTATTATTTTAAATGGAAAAAACTAATAAACTTCCACTGAAAAATGTACATGAAAGGATACCAAAGATTTCCTTTTGGAGGTGGTGGGGGGGGGGTTAATTATAATGGCATTTTTACTGCAGTATTATTACTATTAAAAGTTTAAACAAACCAAAAAAAAATTTCTTTTAGTTTTAAAAGTTAATATTTTTATTTTTTATTGGCTCACCTATTCCCAATATTGCTCTAAAATTATTTTTTTGGGGTTGTTTGCACTACTACTATTTACAGGAAGATTTGGTTAAAAAACATACAATAAATAAATATAAATTTTTTGGTTCCGAGAGGAAGCGGGAAAAGGTTTTCAAAAATGGTAAGGTAAGTATGCACACATGTATTGAGCTTAATAAAAAGTTTGGTTATGTTTGCAAAATTCTGATAACATTGACCTCAAAGAAACTATCTGTACCACACTTTGGAGATATTGACATCAAAACTTTAAAAAAATTGTTCCATATATATGAGTCTTTGTACCAAATTTCATAAAAATCAGTTTATCAGTTTAACCAGTCAAAAGTTATTAAGCTTCAAACATGCCAATACATGTATATATATACATATGAGCATTAACCCTCACTCTTATTTTTTTTTTTTGAGGGGTCTCTAGGTCATGAAATACTGAGAAATGCAAAAAAACCATATTTCATTTTTTGACAGAAAACATATTTTCCTTCTTATTTTCATTTTCCTAGCATAGCTCTAGAGCTATGATACCAGGAAAATAATACAATGTAGTGAAATTTTGTAACAACATGGTTGACCATGTGGTTCTGTTGTTATAAGCAAATTTATACATTTAACTTACCTAACGTAAACAGCCAGAAATATAATTCTGAATTCCTATGTATATTTCAGTTACAAAGAAATAGATATCAAAGAACACAAAGTACAATTTTGATACTAAATATGTATAAGCATACTTGCAAGTGTTTGAATAAATAATCTGTGCAGGCTGTATGCTGTAATAATAACAGAAAAATTAAGAATTTTAAAGTATAAATAAAATTGTTTCTTGTACTATTAATCCACACAGATTATTACCTATTCAGGGAAGATTTATTTTCTAGCTGTTGAATTATAGAATATGGCAGATGTAGATGTAGATTTAAGGGCCTAGGATGCCTTGGCTCACTCACATGCAGAAGTGGATGGGTCGGGGCGCTTCTAATGATGGCATGAGAGACTCATATGGTATGAGAGGAAACACAGGCAAATTAAGAAATATCAATTATCAGATAAGTGAGAATTAATTTACCTTGCATGTAAAGCCTTAAAACAAATTTGTAAACTTTCTTTTGTAATTTTTTGGAAAGAATTTTTTTTATATTAATGCGAAGTTACAATTTTTTAATATTAAAGAGACCTATAGCCAATATGTTTGATTAAACAATAAAAATAATTGGTACTAAAAAAAAAAATTATGTAAATTTCTCTTGTTTCAACTTCAAGGAATTTTTACAAATTGCATCTTCAGATGTGAATTGTAGTAGTAAGTTTTATCGGCAGATATTTCAATGATCATCCTCATTCATCCTCTGAAGTAATACCTTACGGTAGTTCCAGAGGCTAAACAGAAAAAAAAGATGATATTTCAATGAGCTGATCAGAAATCTCAACTGGTAACTTGGCAGCTGCAATGTTTTCACAAAACAAATTTAGTATCATCTCTTCTAGAAATCATTTTTATCTTCCAAGAAATACTCCACCAACTGAATTTTTAGCTCACGCAAATGCATCTTCAAGCTATCCCAACTGTGGTGAATAATAATGTCTTCTTCATCCAAATCTTTCTCAGTATAATTGGAAGCAAATGGAAACATATCAAAATGTTTGCTTTGAAGGCAAATATTCCAAATATCAAACTTCTTAATGAAAGCATGAACTTTATCTGTCATTAATAACATTATTTTATCATGTCCTTGTAAATTCACATTCAAGTTGTTTCTGCAGAAACACATCAGCTACCAATAACAAGCCAACAGTAACATACACTCATTATTTTGCAAAAACAATGAGAATGGCATTTGTTTATTTTGGAAAAATATTACTTCATCTAACCATTCCAATTAACAGGGGTTAACCCCCTCCCTCATGATAACAATCTACTATAAGGAAACAGAGATTTCTTCTTTTCACCCATTTTATCACACAGTTTAGCAAAAATCCTATTCTGTAATGGTCAACTTATATTAAAATTAACCATTTTTACAACTTAATAAAGAATTTTTTTGAGATTTTTTAGCATACTTTTTTGTAACAAAAGCATGTCTGTGAAGAAAGCAGTGCATCAATTCCGACCTTGATATAAGACAATCTTTTAATTTTTACAGAAATTCACTGTTCTTTTCTTTGCACCATTACTATCATAAAAAACATCTAAAAGACATCGCCCTGAAGCATGATCAGGTTACTGATCTGCAAAACAACATATTTTCTTCGACAGATTTGTCCCTATTGCATACATACCACATAAAACATAAGAAATGAGAAATGCTTTCCACATCTGTTGATGTATCAAATTGAATACTAAAAAATTCAATTGAATTCACTAGCTCAATTATCTGATCACAAACATTGGCAGCCATGTCATCGATTCGTGTTGATACTGTGTCGTTAGAAAGCAGAATTAAAAAAAATTTTTTTTTTTGCTTCTTCCTTGCCTATTAAAATACTGAGTGTATCAATTACAACAATATGAGGTTTTCTGCAATTGTATGGGGTTTGGACATCTTATCTACTCTTAATGCTATGAAATAAGATCCTTCAAGTGTATAAGATCCTCAAAATGTATTTTCATCAGTATGGCTTGATTTACAAATAGAAACTTGTTGATTTCTCAAAGTATGTAATTTTCTTTCATAAAATTCCAAGGGTTTGCTTTTATGATCCAGACGAATAGTCTCTAAGTATCAAATTAATTTTTATGGCTTCACGCTTTCATTGGAGAGAGAAAGCAAACAATGCACTGTGGCTTTCCATTTAATGAGGAAAAACTAAAATTTAAACAACTGCCAAGTACAATCTTGTCTTTTTACCTGTTGTAAATGGCTCACGTATATGCATGTTCATACCCAGAGGGAGGCGTGAAATATTCATTATATATTTTTTTAATTTTTGTAGGTCTTGCAGCAAAAAAGGTTGAGAAACACTGATTTAGAGAAATCTGTGGAAGAATTTGTTGCAAAGGAATGCATCTAATCTGTACACACAAGGTGTTTTAAAAAGTAATTGTCTAATTGAACTAGCTTAATATAAGTAAAAGTATGAGAATAAAAATAATTAAACCATCTAAAGCAACTTATCAATTTACACTATTTGTCCTAGACTTTCTGGCTGTAATGCAAGTGTAAGACCTAAGGAAACAAAATCACTAATCAGTTTCACTTCCTTTGAGAATAACAAATTCGTTACACAGCCAATCCATGTGAAGTAGAGTGAGCGTGTCAAACCCAAAATTAAAAGTTTCTTGCATTTTTATGGATTTGGCATGTTTAAGTGCAAAAGTATATTCTGCTTAGTAAATAATGAGAAAAGACTTTCTTACTTTCCTAAGTAAGCCTGACATAGAATGCTTGTTATTTAGCGAATAGCTATAACACTGCCATAAATGACTTGGTTTTCATATCAGGTTACTGCAACTATTTTTATTATGGCACCTAATATGAGGAAAATAAAGCAAATGAAGAATATTTGAATGTTCATTGAACAAATTAACAAAATAATGAAATAAGTCAATTCTTTAAACTTATTAAAATACTAATGAATTATTTTCATGTGACAGGAACATTTCTTCGAAAGATCTTTCAGAGCTAATTAATGGTTTCCTTAGTGGAATATCCAACAACACTATTATCAATGGTGTGCATTTTAAAACAATTAGAAAATCTCTCAAGTACATAATCAAATAATATGTTTGCTTTACATTTTGTAAAATGAATTTGTAAATATTTCAAGATCTTGAATGATATGAAATTTACAATCAAATTAAATTTATAAAAATAGCATATTAAACAAACAACAAACGTTAACAAAAATGTAATATATTATTCAGTTACATAATTAAGAAATTTCCTAACCTCTTTAATGGTGGTAGGATTGGCTGCAGAGTTACCAGATAATTCTCTGGTGAAGGTGTCACTAATTAGCTCATAAATGGCTTCGAAAAAAAAGTTTTATAAATTTGAAAGCAAGTATTTATTTGTAGCAACATCTACTATTTATTAAATTAAAATATTAACCATTTTCATTAAGAAGGTCGTGTAAAACCTTCTTTAAAAAAATTTCTGAGATCTGCTTATTCTAGATGTATTTCTTAAAAAAAAAAAAAAAAAAAAAAAAAAAAAAAAAAAATTACAAGATCAAAATATACTTCCTTCAGCAAAGCTTTTTTTTTAAATTTATATGCTGCAGATGAAGTTGAGTAGCAAAAGATTTTCAAAAAATTAAAATCAAAGGAAACAGAATTATTTATAGATTTCACAAAAACCTTTTTGAAAATTAAAATTTAGATCCATTTTCCCACTTTGAGAAATCAATTCTCAGATGATTTTTAGTAATAGAGATTTAGGGAGGGGGGGAACAAAAATAAGTAAATAAAATTTAAAAGCATTTTCATAAAAAACATATTTTTTAAAGAAAAGTCACTATTATGAACGCAGGTATCTATCTACACGCTCTGATCTAATCTGGGTATAATTAAGGATTAAAACAATAAGTTTACTTACCTCTGCTCTTTGAGTAGGTGGAGAAAAAAATGGCACTTTATCATTACTGTTTTCAATATTCAATGATACTGTAGTTGTTCCAGTCAATGGAGGTGTACCTGAAATAGATTATAAAATAAATTAATCTCTCATAACAATTATGAGCAGTATAACTCATAAGCAGTTATGAGACAATTAAATTTTTTTCAGTAGTAACTTAAAAACCCACTGGGTTGCCTAGTGGTTAAACTCATGATCTCAAATCAGCTCATTTCAAAAGTCAAGAATTCTAAGATTAAATCCTAGTAAAGCCAGTTAGTTTTATATGGATTTGAATACTAGATCACGAAGGATACCTGTGTTCTTTGGTGGTTGGGTTTCAATTAACCACAAATCTCAGGAATGGTTAACCTGAGACTGTATGAGGCTACACTTTAATTGAAAACATACATATCTTCCTCACTCATACTCTGAAACAATACCTCACGCTGATTCCGGAGGCTAAACAGGAAAAGAGAAAGTAATAGCTTAAAAAAAGAATACTTTTATAAACTTCAGCATTGTAAATAAGTCACTGACAAGTAACTAAATTTTTCAATTCACATATTCTAAATAAACAATAAAATCAAGATAATATGATAATACTGCACTTACACCTACTTAAAAATTCTAGTTGAAAAATTCTAATAAGCTATGAATTAAGGTAAATATTAAGATTTAAAATTCCTTAGACAGTTCAAAAACAAAAATTTAATTAAAATAATATTAGGTTATAAATGAATAATTATTATTTTTACAGCCTAAAGTTACACTCCTGATGGAATGCTTCATTAGGGGTATCAGGAAGGCTGGATAGCCAGGAGTGGTGGTTTAGTCGATAGTGTGCATGAATACATATGCATCTATTAACATCTGGCAGAACCTGTTAGCGACCCTGACACCACTGATTGGTGCTCAGCTGTCTGTAAAATGGATTCCTCATCTCATTAACAAAAAACACTTAAAAGTTACATAAATTACACCCAAAAATATAACTAACCTCCATCAACAGCAATCACTTGAATAGCATAAAATGATCTAATATCATAATCAAGTTTTGATGAAACACTGATTACACCAGTCATGTTATCTATAGAAAAATCATCAAAAGCACCTTTCTCGATACGATAAACTACATTTGCATTTATACCAGAATCTGCATCCTCTGCTTTCACTTTTTCTACACTTGTACCTGAAAAAAAAATTAAAATTGTAGAAAATTTAATCATATAATGCATTAAAAATAGAATTCTCTGGTAAAGAATATCATCAATTATTGATAAATCTTTTACAAATTTCTGTTTTTTAAGCAGCTTTTAGTAATAACTTATAATATTTAATCAAATTCTTTTGTAGCAGAGCTCATTGAAAATTACATGTAAACCAACATAATAATAGCCA
>JAAAKQ030252868.1:0-10896 GCA_010016005.3 Zanna intricata | reverse complement strand
ACTCTATCGTAGCACTTTCTCGCAGATTCACTTCTCGCGAACTCACATCTCACGAACTGACATCGTAACGTCTCAATTAGACTAACAGTCAGCTGGTCTTTCCCGAGGTATTTATACTCCTATCCTCTTTACCTGCCGGACCGGAGCCAAATTGAAGCATGAGAATGATCGCTCGTCCTTAGACATTCTCATGAAATCCTACCCTGGTCCGGTAACCCCTCACACGGAACAACATCTGTTTAGGTGTGTCAGTGGACAGTATTATAAAGAGCAATTGTTAAACGGACCTTTTACCTTTACTAAAAGAGTCTCTTTTAGCCCCTTTCTGAATTCCTCCCAATATTATATTTTCTATTACTTTTCTCTTAATTGGCAGGAATCCGTTACTCAAATCCGTTATATTGGTCATGTTACAATATTATGTAGTAAAATAATAATGCGTAAATATTTTAATTTAAAATTAATTACTTAAAAATTTGTTATCTGCACAAGATCGTATTAAATCATCTTAAAAACTAAACAAATGAAATAACTTTTAGAAAAGTTAAACTGTTACGAGAGATCTAATTATGCAGTAGCTGTCTGGTATTTTTTCAAAATATTATTTTTTGTATAGCAAATTTTTTAGCCAAGAATATTTGTATTGAAAGATTATTTATACAAATATCATTTTTTAGCTTAATTTTAAATCCAAATTTCTTTTTAATATTATTTAAAATCTATAAAGAAATTTTCCGGAATTTTTTTCGGCTTAAGCCGGTTTCTTAACATAAAATGCATAATTAAATATTAATAAAAACTTATTTTATAACCAGTAATGGATCGACAGTTTGGCCGTGAATTCAAGAAAATTTTTCTTTAATTAATCTGACTCTCTCTTTTTCTGTTTAGCCTCCGGAACTACTGTAAGGTATTACCTCAGAATGAATTGGGATGATATGTATAATATGACTAGATTATCAAAAACCTAAGTAAACGTTTCTTAACAATTCAGTAAATGAATGGGTCCTACCAATTAGTAAACGATTACATAATTTTAAAAAAAATTGATTTCCAGGGTTGATTTTTATCCTATTCTCTTCCTAAGTATACTTTATCGCTTATATTTTATGTAAATGTATTTAAAAATAATATTTATCATTAAGCGAAGTTTTTAATTTTGCTCCAAAAAAAAAAAAACAGGATTATATTATCAATACAGAAGAAATTTTTCACAGCTTTAACTTTTAACCTTTCTAGAGAAAAATATAGTTCAGAATTGAATCGTACATCTTGAAAAAATGTTTTCTTTATATACGCATACGATTGTTTAATCATTTTTTATAGCAGTTTAAAGACCGTTTTTCTATTGAAGAACAACTGACGCTATTAACATCATTCTGGAAAAGAGAACAATACGATTTTTTGGACCATTTTTATCTTTTTTATAGTTAAAGTAAAAACGAGGTGGTAATCAATTTCAGAAACATATACAATAGTTTTTTAGTTATTATTAGCTTTTTTTTTTTTAATGAAAAAGTCAGGCGCGGGTGGTGAGGTGGACAGGTGATGACTGTAATCGGGTGTGTGTTTGAGTAAAGGATCACAAATACAGGCGGCACCAGTTGGCAGCCGACACTCCACACTCAACCACCGGCTCGTGCTGAAAGCTAAACGAACGGTCTCTGTTACACTGATGATCATTAGTCGCGCGCCATTCGCCATTCTAATCTCATAAAACACACGCGAGCGCGCGCACACACACACACACATACACCCAGAAACAGTCATCTGACACATACTGTCTCATAAACACTGGATGACTTATCCTACCCATCTCTTCAGTTAAAATGTAACTAATACTCCCTTTTCAGTAACCTTCTCCCATTAACTGACTAGCACTTAGAATCATATTTCATGCTCCTGTTTTTTTTTTTATTTTAAAATCATTCTTTATGCAACAATAAACATGAAGGGTCAAATGAATCTCCCCATTTTATAGCTTTTTTTTTGTAACGTACCGACCCCTATATCATAATCATACTGCTGGCGTTCTAATTACATACCGAATAGACCTAAGGTTTACGATGTATCAACAAATTTGATAGTTATTTATTATTGTATAACTATGTAATATAATATTGATAATTGCCATGTTCGTTTAATTTTGTTGACGTATTATTTTTTCTTTATTAATTTCTGTATTTTAAAAAATAGCAAGAAACTGACGATAGGTTGTAACAGTTTCTTCGTAAGTTCAAAGAATTTAGCAAATTAAAAATAGCTTATTATAGACTTTTTACAATTCTAGGGTTGTATATTCCCAAGTAAAGTTGTTTGTTTAAAGAATTTACAGAAGAAAATTTTGGTTAGATAGCTGCTGTTATAGCAATTATATATGTAGATGGATATACTGTGAACATTGAGCCTTTAGCGATCTCTTCATTTTATTCCCCAGTATTTATCTGTATCTTTAGCCGTTGGTCACACGTTTTGGTACGCTGTTAAATCAAACAATACGTAAATACAGAGTACCCCATCGAACAGACATATTTCATAGGTGTATTCCCTTCATCAAAATAATGAAAAAAGTTAATATAAAAATAGATCAGGAAACGCTTCGTTAGCGAATTACGGCTAGCGAAAGATTTCGCCCGAAATTCAGCTCTACCCGTAAAAAGAAGTCATACTGAAATTTTTAGGCCGCTAATCGGGAGCAAAATAAATGGTCTTTGACCTGAAATATTGAATAGAATAGATAAGATTTTGGAACTGTATCTCAAACTCTTTTCATGATCTCCGAAGTAAAACTGAAAAATTTGTTGTTTGAAAACTGTTTTTTTTTTTTCACTTTTCAATACAATAACTTAGTTAAATGACTAATAAAAACGTAAAATTTATTAACAAAACTTGTAGAGGATTTAATTCTAAAAATAGTGATGTAAATAAGTCCAACAAAAATCAAATAAACGTTTTAAAAAATCAAATTTTACTGAAGAAGAAACAGAACCAAAAAATAAATGAAATTATTTATTCTGGAAATTTTTGCAATCCAACCATTGGTTTTTTTTACGAATTAATAATAAAAAAAGTACTATAGAATTTAGTTAAGAATTTACAAAACAGTTTTAAAACGTTCTACAAAATCAGGATTTCAAGAATACTGTATTAATTGATATTTTTTAAGTTTATTGAAAATCTAAAGTAGGCAACACTGTTCTTTTCAGAAACTAAATTTAAATCAAAGTTATTGTAGAGCAAAACTAAATAAGTTTAATTAATTTTAGAAATTACTAGTTTATTTTCTGTGATTTGTGTGGTGTAGCTGTGCTTTTTACGATTTGTATAAAGTATTTGTACTTTGTACTTCCTGGTACGCAAGTATTGTAAAGTACGCGAAAAATTTAGTTTTAAGATTTCAACGGAAATATCAATTTTGACCATCACTGAATCCATTTTGACTAGTTTTGGTGTGACGTCTGTAGGTTCGTAAGTACGTACTTACGTATCTCGCGTAACTCAAAACCCCACCGTTAAAGTGTTGAAATTTTGGATTGGGGACTGTTGTAATATCTAGTTGTGAACCCCCCCTTTAGATTGCAATCAACTGGACCAAACGTGTCCAAGATTTTGGTATTTTTCTTAACTGCAGTAATAAGCCCTCATTGAGAGCTTTTAACAGTATAGGTGGTGCTTATTTTCATTGGTTCCAGAGAAATAGCTAAATAAAATTGTAATTAATGAAATATTTGGATCTTACAAGGGTATATACATCGGTTCGAATCAAACTTAAGCTCTTTTTTCGTACCTTTTTTTAAATTTAAATATACTGATTTATTAATGATTATTAACTTCTGATTGTAAAAAAAAATTACGATAAATAATAAAAAATAAATAAATTTAAAAAAAATAATAAAATGAAATAATATCTGAAGTTATTAATGAAATAAGGTTTTATGTACTTTTCATTTAAAAAAAAAAAGTCTATGTGTAATTTAATAGCCGTACAAGAAAGTCATGTGTTGTCCATATTAGATTTTAAAAAAGTAAGATGCCGTTCAAATCAAGAATATGCAGATATTGTTTTCAATTACGTTTTTACTAATGGAAATAGCCAGGCTGCTAAACTTGAATATCCGATCAACTGAAAATCTAAAAGTAATTAGTCAAGCTTTCAAACCCGATTTTCAATAAATGTAGGTGTGGTGTAGTTGGAAACCAGTTAATAGACCATTTATTTTTCAAAATCGTCTTTCTGGTATTGTGTACAAAGATTTTTTTACAAAATCAATTGTCAGATCTGCTAGATCATGTACCTGTTGAAAGAAGGCAATAAATGATATTCCATCATGACGTTGCACTACCACATTATTTACAAAACATTAGACAGCATTTAAACTCAAATTTTCCAGATGGATCGGTCGAGGTAGGCCGATTAATTGACCTCCTAGGCCCGCGATTTAAATCACTTGGACCTTTGGAGTTATTTAAAGAAACTTGTTTACGCAGAAAAAGTTAATTCCAAAAAAATAATAATTGAACCCAAATTTAAACGATTTTGAACACCTTAAGTACGATAGTGATACCGTTAGAAAAGCTTTCTTTGATGTTATACGTAACACTAGATTTTGAATAAACTATCAAAGAGATCATTATTTACATTATCTGTAAGGCATGAAAATTAAATTTGTTAAAATTAAATATAATATTTTATTTTGTTTAATGTACTGAAAGTAAGCCATATTCAACGCATAAGTCATTTCATTTGTTTTTTTGTCCTGTTCCTTCTTCAATAAAATTTAACTTTTAGCATTTATTAGTCATTTAACTAAGTTATTGTATTGCAAACCTGAAAAAACGATTTTCAGACAAAAAAATTTGTCAGTTTTACTTCGAATATCATGAAAACTGTTAAAGATGCAGTTCTGAAATCTATTTTATTCAATTTTACAGGTCAGAAACCATAGCTCCTCAATTAAATCCTAAAAATGTCACTACGGCCTAATTTCATCGGAGGAGATGAATTCCGGCGATATCTTTCGCTAGCCGTAACTCGCTAACAAATCGTTTCCAGACCTAAAATTATACGAATTTTTTTCATTACTTTTGATGAGAGGAACACATCTGTGAAGTATATCTGTTTCCTCGTGGGACGCTCTGAATACTCTTTTAATTCTTTCTCGCTTAACTCTTTTTGCTTTACGACTATATTTGTAAATAAGTTGCTATCCTAAAAAATTGTACTAAATTGTCTTTTTAATACTGTTTTTAATAGAAATGAAAACTTAAATTAGTTACGTAACATATTTCTAAACGTGGGTAAATATAATAGTATAAATAAAATCCAACTTTGCCGAGAGGAGAGCAATATACTTATTTTACTTCTAAGCAGATGAAATTGGAGAACAAATTTAAAACAATCTCTTGAACGTATCAGTTTCATTGATTATATCATGATATGAATAAAAGATAAAACTGTGAAAACTAGATGTCATTTACAATAGTAATAATAACAAAATCTGTTGTGAACACTTCATTCACACTCATACATATCACCCTCATTCATCCTTTGAAGTAATACCTTACGGTAGTTCCGGAGGCTGAACAGAAAAAGAAAGAGATGTGAACATCACATGATTTCCTGGTACAAATATTAAATTACATATACAGATTTTCTTAAAATGAAAATTAATAAAATTTTATTTCATTAATAACTTCTAATACTCTATAGATATTTATTATTAATATTATTATTATTGAATTATTATTTATCATTAAAGTTTTTTTAGAATTAGAGATTAATAATTATTATTAATAAATCGATGTATTTAAATTTAAAAAAACCTAAAGGAGATGAAGTCCGATTCCAACAGATATGTATACTTGTAAAATCAAAATATTTCATTAATTAAAATTTTATTTCCCTATAATTCTGGAACCAATGGAAATAAGTACAACTTATGATATAAGAATATCAAAATATCAAGATATTTTAACAACAATCTATTATTTGTTAAAAGCTCTGAATGAGGCTATATTACTGCAGTTAAGAAAAAGACCAAAATCCAATTAAAAAAAAATTTTTTTTTTGACACTTTTGGTCCAGTTGATTGCAATCAAAAGAGGAAGTACACAACTAGATGTTACAAAAGTTCTAAATCCAAAATTTCAACATCCTACAGCTAATTTTGAACTATTGCGAGATTCATACATATGTACTACAGTGTCACACCAAAAGTAGTCAAAATGGATTCAGGGATGGTCAAAATGGATATTTTCATTGAAATCTGAAAACAAAATTTTTTTGCAATCACAATACTTCCTTGTCTTCATACAAGAAAGTAATAAATCTGAAGACCATTAAACAAAATAATAAATATAATAATTATAAATTGTTTAAAATTAAATTAAGTCAATGGAACGAAGGAATTTCTTTGAAAAAAGATTCAAACTTTTTTCAAAGTTTGAAATTATAATCATTTATATTGTAGTTTATACGAATATAAAAAGTACATGTAATAAATAAAACGAAAGGTTAAGGAGAGCCTCTTCTGGGCTTCACTTCTCACAGAAACAGGTCTAATATTGTATGGTGTAATATAACAATAATAGTATAAGGAAACAAATTTATGATATTAAGAAAAAACTAATTGTAATACCAATCTTTTAAAACTTTTTGCCAACAATACCAACTCTAAATTTTCTGCGATTAGTTCTATAAAACTATTGTAATAAATGCATTACTTATAGGTTATCTGCTCACCACGTACAATCATCATTTAAATCAATGTTTTAATCAAACCATTAATTCTTAGATGGCACCACTGAAATGATTTATTGAAATAAGAAAATAAATAAATAAAATTATATGTATAATCTAATCAAACATAATTTTTTTTTCTGTTTAGCCTCGGATACCACCGTAAGGTATTACTTCAGAGGAAATATGAATGTGTATGAAGTGTAGTCTTGACAGTCTCAGATCGACCATTCCTGAGTGTGGTTAATTGAAACCCAACCGCCAAAGATGATGTAGTATTCAAATCTGTATAAAAGTAACTGGCTTTACTAGGATTTGAACCTTATAACTCTTGTTTTTCAGGGCTTCTTCCCACCAAACTATGAAATCGCGAAAGGTGCAATACCTCTAAAACTTCTATCTCCTTTGTAAAGATCCAATGAAAAATGAGCTAAAATCGACGGTGTAGTAATGCAAAGAAGGATTGAGGGTAAGAGAAAGGGTGGAAGTCAAAAGGCTATCAATAGAAGGACTCCCTAAAATAAACAAACAACTCTATCCGATGATAACTTCCAATGGAATTACTTCTTCTCTACACTTTTGTGTTGTGTAGAGCTTCTCTACACAACACTCTCATGCAGTAAAAAACTGTTCACTATTTGCAAGTATTCAATAAAATATGAACTTTTCAGGTAGACTTTTAATGAAGAATAATAGAAATGTTGTTAGCTACATTAAAAATGACAAACAATAATATGTCACAACGCATGCTCATTACGAATCATTGCAAGAAATATGTGACAATATTATATAATTTTTTTTTTGTCATACAATAATGAATTCAATATTCTAAAACCATCAATACGTTTAGTACATAATTTTCTTCTTGACAAATTTATTTACTTTAATAAGTTAAGTTTAATAAACAAATGGTCTGATATAATAATAAAATCTTATATTGCAAAATTATCTCAACTTCAAATAATACTATGAATTTATTCATAAATAATTAACACTGATTAATGACTTTGCATTTCCAGGATTCCATTAACCGCTACTCTATTAGATTATATTGTAAAAGGATTTAGAAGGCTTAATTTACCTATTAGATATCTCAGTCGCTAATTCAGTTTCTTTGTAAATTTCTAGGAAGGAAATACATTTCCCTGGGTTTATCTACAGGCAGACTCACCACTCCCATCAAACTTTCAGAATTTCTTTATAAACTGCTGGCTACTCTTTCTTATTAACTGATCCAATGTAGTAGTTGATACTATTTCTATGTTACTGACATATGGAAGAAGAAATCAAAGATAAGGAAAGGGAATTTGAAGTAGATGATAAATTTTCAGTTGTACCAGAGCTTGAGGAAGTTCTATATACCCAGAACCACACAAAATTGCTGACGAATTTGGTTATAAACATGAATTCCATCTTAAACTACATCATAATTGCCCTCAGAAACACAAACTACATATAATGCTGGTGCAACTCATGAGTGTAATTCTAATCAGCGCGTAACTGGGTGGCACACAACCTAGTAAATACTATAATGGATATGTACATCAAGTGTTCAGATCTTGCATTTCTGTTTTGCAGGAGTTATCATAATGCTGCACTTTCTTAATAATGTAAACAAATGAAGTTTCTAATGAATATTATTTTCATGATTTATTAAATAGAATATAATAAACATAGCACCTTAATTTTATGATAAGATTACTTGCTTTCCACAGATCACTAATTATAGCCATGAGAAAAAATTAACATTAGAAGTGAGAACCCAGGATCAAATCGAGCACAGCTGAAGGAAGAAGGCAGGATTTGAAAAGTGAACTGGTACTTTGAAGGTGCAGGAAGCTGATCTGTTTGATACTATTTAGAATTTGCTGCCAAATGAAAAAATAATTCCATTAAAAGGAATCAAAGAGGATATACCTTGAGTTATCTTGTAAGTGCTCAAAGTTGTGGACGTAGACTTATCTGATGCCATAGAAAATTATCTTCTACTGGAAGAACTGAAATAGGAGAGCTATTTCTTCATGTGGTATAATGATCACAATTTTACACTTTATTACAGCTCCAGTTTAAGTTTTATATTTTTATGCCAGTGAAGATGTTACAGATAGTATTCGTTGGTCTCTTTTAAGGCAACCGATATTAATAGTAGTAGTAGAAGAAGGCAGTAGTGATGATGAAATGATGTGATGTTAAGCTAAATATGGGGAAAATAATATATTATAAAACAAACCAGAATCAACTGAGAAAATAATATTTTTTCTAGTACAGGAAATATATATTTTTTTGTCATCTCAATTCCCTCCCAGAGGGAGAAGAGAACTTGCCTACAGCATTCTGGTTGCCATACCATCCCCTCCATTCCTAGCCATGATTGGCTTTATTGGAGGTCATCTTTCTTCCCTCAATCAGATTACATTCCTCAGTCATCAGTCGTCTTGAGTGATATGTCACTGATGCAAATGCCACAGCAGACATTTATATCAGTAAATTACGCTCAGTTTTAGTCTTCACTGATGGCATCAGACATCTGGATTACTCTACCATATAGCCCTCAGGAACTACTTTAACTAACTAAAACTCTAAGTTTTTAAATAGTTAAATATACCAGTGCAGAAAATGTTATTACTATTTCATCATGGTAATAGAAAATAGAGAGCAATAAAAGATATATTCATCCTTCAGAAGAGTTTATTATTGTGACTGACTGATAATAAAGAAATAATGTATAATGAATACAAAGTAAATAAAAATAATTTAGAAAGGTAAATAAAAAAGTAATGAATATAATATTTTCAAAGTAATAAAAACTAAAGATCTTTTAATAAAACAAAATTCATTTCTGTTTACCGTTCTAATTACTATCTTTTAGTACTGGTGCAGCCAACCCTTTCATAATATTCTTTAGAATGGTTTTTCTCTCTACAATCTAGTTAGTCCAGTCAGGGAATAATAGATGAAACCTATATGTTATAGAAATTAGCATTGCATACTGGAGAAAGAAAATTTTGGAAAATATATTAGTGAAAATGTATTTCAGCCTTTAAATGGAATGTCAGCAAAGAAAATTTGTGAAAAAAGTGAATGGAAGTTACAAACAATACTGTAAGCAATAAACTATAAAAGAAATAATTGTACTGTACAAATTATACTATTGAAAAGTTTGGATAAAGAAGAGTTATTAAATAGCAGACATATGAAATATATAAAAAAAAGTTATTTTTACAAATTATCAAGATTTATCAAATTATCAAAATTATCAAATTATTAAGATTTTTCAAATTATCAAACTCGAAGGAATTAATCATTGAAAAATATTTGATATAAAATTTAATAGACAGAGATAAAATTAATGTGTGGATGACTAGTAGCTACTAAATGTACAATCTGATTCTGATTTTTTATACATGAAAAGAATTCTCTTATTTCATTTTTGGCCTATAAAAATCTACCAAATGTCTGGGAATGAATATATATAGTTACAGAAAGTGACAGGTGGTAAGATTATTCAGTTCAAGTTATGCAGTTGGGGAGCTAGAACTGGGGTTGTATGTGTATGAACAAAAGGCTGATTATCCTTCACTCATAATGTAGGATATGCAGCAAATCTTACTCTCATATTGAGCAATAACAAAAGGTTACAGACAATAGAGATTAAAAAAATATAGAGCAACTATACATAAACTAAAAGAACATATGTATACGTACAGATCTGAACAAAAATATTATAGAAGGATGTTCCAGATACAAATATCAAACACTGACAACTGTGATTTAATTACACTGGTCAACATAATCTTTGTCTCACGAGTACCAATAGGTGTATCTAATGCAGTTTTTTATCCTGTTTTCAAATATGTATTCAGAATTTCTCCATCACCCACAGTTTTTTTTGTTATTTTAAAATGTTTTTCGTCCATTTGTCCATTGTCAAGTAAAAGTACCCGGAGCAAAATATGAGGGAACCAAATGAGCTAATTCAAAGGGTAGTGTTGCTACTGTTGTGCAGGTTCAGACAAGTATTTACATGTACAAACATGTGCTTTGTGTGTCTGAATTATTGTTTTTTACATATTAACAACTTCATTTCTTTTAATTAGTTGTTACAAAATGCCTGAGTTTGTTTAAATCATCCTAACAATTTTTGTTATGTATGTGGT
>JAAAKQ030252867.1:0-28016 GCA_010016005.3 Zanna intricata | reverse complement strand
TACTAGGATTTGAACCTTAGAACTCTCAACTTCGAAATCAGCTGATTTGCGATGTCACGTTAACCACTAGACCAACCTGGTGGGTTACTTAACTGCACTACTACTAATTTTATATATAACAAATAAGTTGATGAGACTCTGAAGTAGTATAAATGAACTCTTGATTTTTTTTCTGATTTGGTGAATATTTTTTATTTAATTTTTTTGAATCATGATAAATTTGTGTGACATTGTTTTATTAGGTCCAATTTTTTTTTTTTTTTTTTTTTTTTTTTTTGAGTTCCTATTACTTTTCTTTGCACCTTTTTAACCTTAAGGTCAAAAGTCATATTTTTCTCCTTTACATTCCATTCTATTGTAATAGATAAATACTTTAAATATTTCATTTTTAGTACTTCTGAGTTTCCTACTTCTTTTATAATTTAGTTTTTTTACCATTTCTTTCTTTTACAAAGAAGTAGTTTTACTACCCTTTTTTTTTTTTTTACAATAATTATAGTTTTTATTTTATTGTATGTTTTTATAATGTTTTGTTAATCTGCTATTAATAAATAGTTTGTTGTATAAATTTTAGGTGTTATTCTTGTGTTAAGTGTTGGTATTAAGATCGGTTTGGTACATAAATAAATATGTGTATGATTTATAGATGAAGATACAAATATTATTTTTAGAGAATTTAAACATTTCTATAATAAATATTAAAAAGACTTAATAGTTTAAATTTTGATAAGTGAATTTAAGTTATAACTAAAATTCTAATTTATGCTATTATACATAATTGAATATAGATGGTGTTCAGCTTAGAGTTGTGTCTAAATTAGCTGTGTAACTTAAATTGTATGCAAAATAATAATGACTATGTATAAATGAATTATTAAGTGAAATTAATTATAAAAAATGAAATAATTTTACAAAAAAATTATTATATATAATATAAAATATTTGTGTTTGTTTTACTTGTACTTGATAAGTAGTAGAACACTGAAACTTTTAATATTAGTATGTAATTTATTCTTCTAGCTTGAAAGTAAAGATTTTTATCTTGTCTTAAATTTTTTTCTGAGAATTCCTTCCCCAGAAATATATAATTTTATAGTACTCAAAAATCTTTTAGAATGTGTGGACTACTGTTAATGTATAGGTTAGTTATGAGAAATGTTGATTAACACCCAGTTATTAGTGATTATTTTGTAAACATGACAGTGTTACTTACACACCTCAAACAGCACCATTGTTTTATTTAATACAGATAGAGATGGAGATATAACTCAAAAGTACAGTCTGGGCATAGCCCTGCTGAACAAAATAACAAGCTTGTCAATCTGTTCTAAATAAGAAATGTTGTCCATTTAAAATAGGTTACTGTATTTCGTTGGAACTTGTAATTTCTTTCTGATTTTGGCAATAACACAATTAAAAATATTAATTTACATTACTGTATTCATAAATGAAATAAAATTAACCTGAAAGTAATTACAGTAATTTAATTAAGTAAATATTTTCACTAAAATAGTACAGTTCACAGCATTATATTCAAAGCTATTTTTTTTTTTTAATAATAATCTAATAATTTGGACACAGGCCTAAAGAATCGCAAAAAATTGTATATAACTGCAGAATAAAAAATAAAATAATATTTTTATATTAATAAAACGATCAATACAACCTGAATATTAGTTAACCCTTAACCAGTTTTGTCTGCAGTTTCCATAGAACTATCTTCTGTGATAGGTCTATAACTTTCGATTTCTAAGCTTGACTCAGTTTCACTTCTAACAGAAATAATTTTCAATTTGTCTGCACTACCTGATGTCTCATAATCTTCCTTCCTATATTTATAATTATGCTTTCAATGGCATCATCCATGTCATTTATGCTTTCAAAACTCATCAAATTTAATGCTATAAAATTTATGCTTTCAAAATGCATCTGTTTTCCAGTAGAATCCATTATCTCCTGAACTTTCAATGCTGTTGTTTTCCACGCTTCTATAATAATTGATTAAATTCCATAATATAATGGCTGTCAGTTCTGTTAATGACTGCGGAACATATTGTGGTGTTAAACATTTTTTTATAACTAAATTCCAAATAATTTCAATTGGGTTAAAATCTGGTGGTAAGGTGGCAATCTAATCGCTTTCAATTCCTTTGTTATTTAGTATTATGTCTTAATTCATATTGTGGTTCTGGGAGGTGTTGTTTGGCAATTTCTAAAAGTTCTTTTTTTGTTAGATCTGGATCTAACAAAGTTAGTTATTTTTATTTTTTTTGGAGTCATTCTCAAATATCTTTTTTCAATGAATTGGATGACGGAGGTTTATTTTTTTGTTTATTGTGGTAAGGTGTGTTATATATTACTAAAATACAATTTGTCAATAGTCCTGGAATAACTTGCTTTTCAATCTAATTCAAAAAATTTTCATTGATCATCTCTCTATGATAATCTTCTGTTTTACTCTTAGAATTGCAGATTAAAAAAGCACCATCTGTGAATCCCATGTCCCCACCCGCATGAGCCACAATTAAACGGTCACCAGCGCTATTATTAACAAAAACATCTGGTACATTGTCACTTTGCCAGTACATTATTACTAAATAATGTGTGTGCACCAAAATTTCATCTAAGTATACAATAAGTCTCTTTTGCTCAGAAGTTGCATTTTTTCTCAGATACTAAAGAAAAAATGCATGTTTCGTGATTACATCATCTCGTTAACATAAAATCTCTCTATTGTTTTTACACTTCCTGAATTGAAAACCCATAGATTTTATCATTTTCATGTAGTAGGTATTTTCTTACAGAATTGAAAATATTTAAGAAATTTTCTTCTAATAACAGACCTGTCAAAATCAGTTATTTCATATTTATTATAAGGAATAAATTTCTTTTTTTCCTTTAGTATTTGAATTTGAGGATCATTTCTTAAGTGGATCCAATTTTCCTGATGTCAATTAGTGTAGACCAGCTTAAGTTTTGCATGCTAAAAGCATATGTTCCGTTGCTTTCACAAGAGTCATCAATAACCATTTTTTCTTCGTCTATCAACTTAACAACATTAAACACGAGACGAGTGCTTTACTGCAAAGAGGTTTTCCACATTCACTTTACATCTTAACATAACTACTTTTAATTAACAACTGTTACAATTTCCAATACAAAGAACAGAGAATATTTGTTTTTATTAGTAATAACGTGTCTACAAATTATGTAAAGCTTATAACTACATGCCAATTTTAAACTTGTAACCTAAAATTTTATTACTCATGCATGTTAGTTCTCATAATATCATTACTTAAATCAAAACAATTGATGTAAGAAATTTATACTTTATTTTCTTTTATTAGTATGATATACTTTTCATCATGCTTGTGTTTTAAAGCACATTGACTAAGAAAACAATTGCTTTTACAACAAAGTAACAGGGCTAAAGTTAAAATTCATTATTTATACAAAAATAGCTGTAATTAAACAGAACAAAAACTAATGTTTTAACATTGAAATTAAAATTACACCAATTAATTCATTAATATAAAATGAACATAAATAAAGCCTAATAAGTAATATAATGTTATGTAACACTATCATGATATGCGTCAATGTGTCCATACACAGACAATATTGTGTAAAACAGCAACCTAGTCTCACAGCAGAAGTTGCAATTACTTTACTTGTACCAGTGGAATGTGACTGTGTACAGAAGTAATTCGTAAACTTTCAGATTATGTGTCTTGCCTTGTCGACTAGTATGTAAACATGTACAGTTTGCTGTCTATAGTAAATGAGAACAGTTATATTGTTATTGTGTTCTTATTTTTTGTTGCTCCTCTGTTATCATAGCTTAATCATAAATATCAATTTTTAATCAAAATTATAAATGGCATAATGTAGAACCGTTACCTATGATATTTCATTAATTGAATGTATTCTTTTTAAATATTTTTTGTTTTATTTATGATTCCATTTCATTTAAATATATAATGTTTACATCAAGTGATTGTTTGATTATCATTCAAATATATTAATTAGGATGCAGTAAACAAAGTATTTTACTGTCTTTTGTGCAATGTTAATGATAATTTAACATTTTTTAAATCTGATGATAATTTGATTATATGTTTACAACTCTGTTTTACTTCAGTAAAATGAGATGGCAAAGTGCTGTTTTGTGAACATCTGGTATTTCCTTCTAGGTTCATTAACTGGCAACTGTGTTTCCAGATGTTAGAGTTGTTCTCAAAGATACTCTGCTATTTCATCTTGTATTTAATCTAATTACTTTTATTATCTATTATATTTAATTTATGCAAGATATATGATTAATCTTAAAAATTTTTTAAATTTATTACATGGAAAAGTGTATTTTGTTCACAGAAGTTTTTTGTTTGATGAATGTATACCTTTTTATGAAAATGTTATTATGTTTACATTAGAAGTATGCAGTGTTTATTTTTAAATCATTTATTGAAATTTGGCAATATCATTTTTATTTAAAGACTAAATTCTCCGTCATTTATGCGCTATATTTAAAACAGCCAATAAATTTTTAATATTCATGAATACTGTGAAAGATTGAAGGTTAGAATTGCGATTTTAAAAATTGTTAAATCAAAAAGTTTTTTTTCCATAAGTCAAAAACTTATTTTTTAAAATTTTCTTTTAAAAGCATATTTTTCAGGTTGTTGGTTTGTAGAAATATGAAATATATTTTTTAATTTATTATCAAATTTACTATGAGCATTTATTAGTTTTTAATATATCTTAAGCATATTGTGTATACATTAATTATAAATAAATATAAATTGAATTTAAAATAAATAATTAGTTTGAGTATTGGATACCCAAAATAAATATTTAATAAGCGATTAATGTTGTTGCTTAGGAAAAAATTATGTTTAAAACCAGCAGCTGTTCATTATTTCTAGCAAAGTCTCGTAATACAACTCTTTATAGGAAGGGAGTGTATTTTGCTCTAAATTTTTTGTTGTTGGTAAATTAATAAATTTTTATGAAAATTTTATTGTTTCTACATTTGAAGTATGCAATATTTATTTTTAAATTATTAAGAATTGGTATATTGTTTTTATTTTTTTATTTTTAAAGTCTAAATTCTCTACTTGTACGCGCTATATTTAAAATGTCCAGTATATTTTTAATATTCATGACAGCTCAGTATCTAAGTAAACCTGGTCAAAATAGATTATTTGCTACCACAGTGTATCAGTTAGGTACTATAATTGTTACAATGACAACAATTACTGTAACAAAATTTCATGCCAGGTTTTTTACTAGGGAAAGTGAGAAGAAATATACTTTTTCTTTGTCTTTTCACTATACTGAAAATATATATCAATATGTCCACTAAATTTTACTCAATATGCAGTTCCTGATTGTAACTTTCATCCTATTTGTCATATAGATTGTCTGTATAGTGAACATTAATATTCTCAGAGAAAGTGCTGATTGATTCCTTTTTTATTTTTTTCAGGAACTTCATTTTTACGTTAATGTTATAAAAAAGACCAGGACAGATTAGTATAAAATAAAAACAAATGTATCCCTTTCTGTGGTAAAACAATTCATTGCGTACACTGCCATAGACCATTTAAAGTAATCCATTCAGTTTCACTATTAATAAGAAATATTAATTAAAAAAACTTAACATGAAATAAATCTATCCAATATTTATGGTTATTGTATGACCATTTGAGGAATAGCAGTAATATCACAAAAAAAATCAATTCAATTTATAAAAAAAAAAAATAAAGTTAAAAAATGGCCATATAATAAAATACTGATAATAACAATTACTGTTTAAATTAACAATATACTCCATTACCAGGCTTGTTTACGAAAATTAATTTTTAAAATAAACAAAAATAAGCTAAATGTATTACATACATAAAACTAAACTGTTTTATAATTTCAATAATATAAGATTGTATTATTACTAATAAGTTATTGTTTATTGCAATAATATAAAATTTATTATACCTACACAATCAGGTATCTGCAGAATATCTTATCAGTATCTAATATCTGATCTATTTATCTAATTTTGGGTAATCATTATTCCATTGTGTTGTTACAATACTGTTATTAGTTGCTACATAATATTTAGTAAAGTTAAATTTTAAATAAAATAATCTTATATAGTAAGATAATTGAATGTATATATATATATACTCATACAGGAACTTAATTTATTGAATAAAGTAATCTTATACAGTAAGGTAATTGAATAATGTACACAATTACTACATATATTTATTTATTTATACACACACATAATATAGGAACTTCATGTGTTAAATGAGATCAAATGTCACGGGAGGAATAAAAATACAGTACAAAAATTAAAAGGATTAAATGTATATTTTATAACATTAAATTATAAAAACACTTAAAATTATTAAATAGTAGATGAAAAAATAATACTAAAATGATGATTAATTCTCTTGAGTAAATTTTTTATTATATTTATGTATAGCATGATTGTAGAGAAATGTTATTACCATTTTTCACCCATGTAGTTTCCATCTTTTCAGTTCAAATATATTATAACTTTGTCCAATTGGATCATATCTTTCCTATTAGCCATTAATTCTTCCAGTTGTAAACTAGATTTCCTTTCTAAATCTATGATTATTCAACAATAATATGAGAACATATCGCGCACACTTCTAAGAAAATAGGCATAAGTTAAGAAAGGTAAGTAAATTTTACATGGAACAGAAGCAGAATTTTAAAGTTTGATGTAGTCATTTTATTTCACCCATATTAATAATGTCTACAAGATTATTAATATGGGTGAAATAAAACTTGCACTGATACACAATTTTTTTAATTATAAAATTTTCAGATTATCTAAAACTTTCTTAGAAATTTATTAACAATAGGTATTGTTTTAAAATCATCTAAAGAAATTTAATAATATCTTTTTCAATTTCAGTACCTGCATATCATTAAACACTTTTTATCCTTCAGAATTAAGGCAAGTTTGACCAAAGCAGGTCTCATATCTGCTTTACATCTATAAACTAACTCATTATAGCTCAATTTCTGGATTTAGTACCTGTGTGACAACCATTTTTTAGCTGTCCTAAAAGATCCTTTGAAAAACTTCTGCATTTTTTTATCATCAGCTTCAAAATAAAATGCATGATTTATATTTCTAGGTTTATTTTTAACTTATCTGTATTTTGGTTCAGTAGAATGGAAATAATGACAAATTAAGTCTTTTTCAATTATGTCACATACATTATAGAACTCTTTGAAAATATATTGTCTTTCATCTTGGTTTATTTTTTGTTAACATTTGAACTTACATTTATCCTTGCAGAGTTCTTTAATTTGTTTTGCTGAAATAGTTTTCTTTATTTTTCTAACAGATACATTGTCTTTCTCTTGATTTTGTAGAAATTTTATATTCATTTAATCCATTCAAATTTTGAAGGTTATTTTCATCTAAACTGATTGCAGGAATTTAATTAACTATTTAATTTAACTGGTAGCCCTGAGATGTAGATTTCTTATTCTGCACATTCTCCAAATTATTATTATTGTCATCATCATTACTGACAATCAGTATTTGATGTAGTTGAGATGATTATAAATTTCCTAATCATCATTACTTTCACTTTTCATCAATCAGCTTTTGATAATCACTTTTAACAGAAATACTCATATTCTTTTCAATACTGTGATGGTAATCAGTATTAGAAATCATTGTGTTATCTTGTTTGCCAGATGTACACAAGTCTTTTTTTTTTTTTTCAGGATTAGATATGTCTTTGTGAAACCAGTAATTGTATATGGTAAAATTCTACCTTGAGTAGTCATTTCCTGTAATAAAAAAAAAATCACACATTAGAAATATTTTGAAGAAACATTTCAAATTTTTGTTACTCCTACCACTATCCTCAAATATTTTTACTATCAATAAATTGATAATTATATGGTAATAAGTTCCAACAAATACTTTATTAACTCAAAATAATTACAGTAAACTGAGGCTATTTGCACCAAAATATTTAAAATATTTGGAGTTTCTGAACCAGCAAAAGATTAATCTCATAAGAGTTATGTATTGATAACCAACGTACTTATTTTTCTTTAGATATTTTTCTATGATTTCACATGTTTTTCAAGCAAACATTTTCACTGAATATATATATATATTTTAAATTTCAAAATTGGCTAGATTTTTAATTTTTAAAGTAACTCCCGGATTGAGGATACTTAGACCAAAGCTGCTTTTTCCATTGATTAAGCAATATAAATACATAATGGGCTCAAGTAGGACAATTTAAAAAAATTAAGTAATCTAAGTTATTATAAAGAATTGGATGTAAATTTCAGATATCTTAATACCCTTTAATTTTTGTAACTAAGCTTAATAAATATTATAAAAATGTGTGGGAAGCATTTACAAAGTGATAGAAAAACACCCTCTTTTAATAAATTTCAGCAGGCCAATTTTCTTTTCTATATTGCATTGCTTGTTGTGTAGCAAAATGTCCTTTTCTTCAGGCCATTTCCAACCTTTTTTGCCTTTTGCCATACAGTCTACAGTGGCACCATTTTTGTCAATTCTCATGACCAAACCTGATTTTTTAAATTTTTTTTCCAACCTTTACTTCATCTAATACAGGATCAGGTATATTCCCAGGAAATGAATCTGGTGCTGAAGGTTTTGAAATTGATGGGGAAGGCTCAACCGTTGGCACATACATTTCATCCTCAGAATCCTCTGATAAAACCAAGTCACTTTCTCTGAATCCTGATTGCTGTAAGCAGCAGCATCATCATCCTCTGGGTTGAATCATTAAGATCTTTTTCCTGGAAGTTTTCTCTACCCTTTTTACTCAGGAACTAGTTTAACCTTCTTTCTTTGTCTTTTTAGATTTTTACAAGAACATGCAGAAGTTTCTATTTCAGAAGGCAGAATTTCAGTAGCAGTAATGATTCACCGGGTAAGACTTGAATCTGTTTTATCCAGGGATTTTACAAATTCACATCTCATCTGATTAAGGAGAGCCTCCTTACTCCTTAGTCTCCTTAGTTGGAGAGTCTCTCCAACTAGGTTGAGGTTTACTTATCTACCTTGTTTTGGCAATCGAGATAAAATTTCATCTTTATTTGTGGGAGAAATGCCAGCCTTCTTAAAACTTGCTTTCAAGTTTTTGCCCAGTTAGGCTGAATTTCATCAAATACAGTTTTTAGTAGTATAGGGAACTGGTCTTTTGGTAGAGATGCTATACTCTTTCCAGCCTCTGACCATTTACACTTGGTCAACACATCTCTCTACTTAGCTTCAAGGGGCCCAAAGATAGGTGATCCAAATTTTATGTCATTCTTCTCACACAACTTAACATTCAAGATGAAATGTGAATACAAATTATCTCCAATCACAATTTCCATGCCATTTTGTTTCACAGGAAGAATTTAGGTTATAAACCATTAGTCAAATATAGCAAGGTCAATCCAACCATGCTTACTTTTATTGTACCTTGCACCAACAGACCTGTTTTCTGCTCAAGTAGTCCAAAGGTGTTCAGCATTGTTTATGATGTAAGATGGGATGCATTGTATATGATGTACACCAAGGACAACCTTGGTGTATTGCCACTGGAACATGACAGTAACATAAGATGTTGTTGAGTATATTGCCTTCTCTGGGTACTTGTATCCTTGGTGGCAAATTCTTTTGCTACTACCAGGATCATCAGACATGCGTGTCTTATCATTATTATTTATACTATCTGGTGGACATCCTTTGTCAAAGCACTCCACTTATCAATATACTGAGTAATTTCAGTTTCGTCAATGGTGGCACAAGCTCTCTTTATGTTGTTGTGAATCTGATTGCTAACTGTGGGTGCCTTTTCAAAAACAGCTTAACCCAGTCCCATCCAGATAGGTTGTTCAGAAGCATTCAACTGACCCTCTTGTTTTTCAAGATAGCACCTAACAATGTACGTAAAGTCCAGTTCATTGACAGAAATCCGAAGTACAAAATTTGTCTAAATGACTAGCAAAGGCCATCTCTTCATCACTAGTGAAAATGACAAGATGTCCAGATTTTATCAATAAATTATTTTTCAATCACCTTTTTATAGTGGCCCTATTTATAAAATAAATGGTCTGCTGCTTGTTTCTTTCTTAGACATCTCCTAAATTAATAGCAGTTAAACATTCTTTTAATGTTGAAGGTGTAAATTCAGCATTCTTTCTGCTTCCTGGAGTCCTGTTTTTGATCATTTTGATCATTGATTTTTGGATCATTTCCAGTTCCTGATCTGAAAATAAGTGCACTTGAAGAGTAAAGTGTCATATTTAAATTAATAAAACTAACAAAAAATAATTTCAGTTTTTTTTTTTTTTTGTGTAATTTGAAATATAACAATTAAGAAATTTGGTGGGGGACTGCTTGGACCCACATTTGGCCTGGTTCTAAGTAGACCCCTTTCCTGGTTATCAACACACTACTTATAACTAATAAATTTTACTATGTTCAGTAGCTATCTATCGATTAAAAACTCTGGTAATTTTCTTAACATATATATATATATATATATATGTATACATATATATATATATATATATATATATACATATATATATGCAGTGTGAAATACTCTTTATCTTATGTGGAATGCCATATTCAGTAAAGTGCAAATGGAAGTTTCAGATCATAAAAACTCTTGTCTTTACTACACAACAACATAGCCTTAACCAGACAAAGGCGAGAAGAGCAGAAACAGTGGTACCATGCCTCAGTCAATAGCTAGTGCTGATGCCTATGAGCAAAATGGTGAATCACATCAATATATTAATTCTGTAGACACAGGATTGATTTGAAACATTCTTCTGCTTTGGGTCCAAGTAACCTCCCAGGGTCCAAATATCCCTGGTTTACAGTATTATGACAACTAGAAGATAACACTAAATATTCTCTTAATGCCCCAACAAATACTACATGAAATCAAAATACTACTCTCAACTGGAAATTTTTTACAACTTACCCTGTTAATTTTATGCCAAATACTATATTGCATAAAATGTTGACCTTGTAATGAATAAGCACATGTTAACTCGAAGTAATACACTATTCATCAGAATCTGCCTAGAAATGGAGTGTTATAATTCAGGAAATAATGTAATAGAAAGCACTACAAAAACAAAATAATTACACTTCCCATAAAGAATAGTAGCAGGACTAAATAGCATACTTTTCTTCTTAAACTTCCAACTGGGCAATACAAAATTATATTATCTTGTACGGAAACTTTGTGCACATCAGGTGAGAATAAAAGAGACCCTTACATGCTCTATTAAACAACACACAAGAGTATCATTAATATTCTTTTCCTGGGACATCAGGCATTATATTTATCACATAATTATGGATTAATCCCAAAATTGAATTTTCTTGAGTTACTGTTTTTCCAAGAGTGTGCAATATTACCTGTAAATTTAAAAACCAGTAATAATTTTGTCATCGATTATCATGCTATGACCACCCATAATTACATATTTATAATCAGGCACTTAAAATCATTAAAACAATCAGTAATAATTAAAAATACCTCTGTAAAGAAAAAAATGCAAGCTCATTGTTTGAGCCACAAACTTCAAACAATAAGTTAATGACAAAATGTAGACTATTATCAATCTAAATTATTAGGAGACAGATAAATGAGTTTTTATACTGTATATTTATTTTTTAAAGTGGTTTAAAGTTATTTGATAGAACATTATGGTAGACTGATGCCTTATGTAATATATCTTTATTTGCCATGTATATATAAATGTATGCATTTATTGTGTATTTGTAATATTATTAAAATGTATTATTGTATTTTAATTCATGCAATAATAATACTACAAATTAATTACTCATGTTTAGATTTTTTTGTGATACTGTATGTATTAATAATAAAGATCTGTTTTTAAAAAATTACTAAATGTGTTAATGATTAATAATTATTGATAAAGAGAAATATTTATAAAAAAATTTAACTTGAAAAAGATAAAAATTTATAAGCTTGATATTATTTTTAATGTTCATTTCACATATAATAGTATATTGTAATATAATATTATATAGTATATAATATAATAGTTTCACATATAATAGTATTATTTCTCAATTTGATATGTATATTTTGTAGTATATATTTCTAATTTGGATTCTAATAATGTTTTTATAAATCTGTTAACGTAAACAATTTTTACTATAATTGTGTTTGTAATTGTAGTTGATCTGTAATATTAGTTTTCTTTATTTGAATATTCTTTTTAATTTATTTTTAGTTGTACAATGTGATAGTTAAGAGCAGAAAATTAAGAAAAAATATAAATGATTCTAACCAGTTGAACTATCTAAAATACCCTGTTCCTAAGATTTCTGTTGCATTACTCTCCAAACTTATATACGTGGAGAGATCCTTCACATGGTGGTTTTTGAAAAAAGTTCTGGATTTTTTTAGCTTTCTCTTGAAAGATCCAGGATCCTAAAATAAACATTGTAGGATATTAGACATTTTTTTAAAGTAATAAAAAAAGTATTATCATTTTTTTTGATACAGTTTTTTTTTTTTTTTTTAATTCTCTGATAAACTATTCGCCAACTTGACTAAAATCATTTAGATTTGATTAATTTGTCATTTGGCTGCATTAATGCATCATGCATCCAATTTGCCTCAGCAGGAGCTTGTAACTGTTCAATGATAAAGTTATTTGAAAAATGAAATTTTTTAAGCCAGAGATTATTGTATTTAAGAAATTAATTTTAAACCTAAATTATAATAGTATTTGTATCATAACCTTGAACATACGATTTCCACATTAAAACTTTAATAACATATGATTAGTATAATTCTAACTACATTCAGTCACCAATTAAAAGAAATTTCCAATGAAGAGATTGAGCAGCCCTACTCTTTCTCTTATAAATTTTCCAATATTAGAAAATTAATATATAAAAAAAATTAATTAAAAATTGTTATCAGAGGACATTTCAGTTAATTTTATTTAATATAGTAAATCAAATTGCATCATTATATCAACAGAATATAATTATTTATAAAATTATCTTTTTGCAGTTGCCAACTCTTTTCTTTAAAATTAATATTTTCTTCAGATATCTGCTTCATCAGAATTCATTATATGATAAATAGAAAATAATCTGCTCTATCAACAGATTGTTATAACAGTAGAAAAATTTATATTATTTTATTTCAAATTGAAATGGTAAATATAGTTATCTATAATTTTAATATTTTAAATTTTTTTTTTTTCAATTAAATTTTTTGTTTAAACAAACTTTTTTTATGAAACAACAGTGTCTGATGAAGAAATTATAATAAAAAAAAAATTACACGTGAGTGGCAGAGCTTGGAAAAATTTTATTGTAAATTATGTAACATCTCACTTTTTTTTTCTTTTTGTCCTATTTATAAGGGTAGGGAAAACTGAAATCTTTATCGTGAATACCTACTGTAGAAAAATCTAAAAAGATGATGTTTGGTGTTCACTCAAGAATTTTTATTTATTTTTATTGTGTAATTTGAATTAACATACTCAACTAAGGAACAATCACTTAATGTTATTAAAACATTTACATCTGCTCTTGACATAGATAATAAGATATTGTGTAATTATTTTTTTAACTGTGTTTATTTTATGTTAATTTATTAAACACATTCACTGCTGAATTATCAAAATCTTTAGGAACCTTGATAGTATGCAATGACACCACATGTGTGTCATCAGTTGGTGGCATATAATAAATGACTCTTTCAGTTATTCAACTCTGTTACATTGATTCTTGGCATATTTATTTGCTTTTGGTTCAGTGGTTTAATATTCTGCCCTTGCAATGTTAGGCAGTCTTTTTAGGTCATAATTTACTGAAATTATAGAATAATTTCCCCCAAAAAAAAAGTTTGTATATATGTACACTGGATTTTTTATTTTCGAAGTTATTTTACTTTTTTTTTTTATTTATAATAAAAATTTTAAAAATGTAAGAAGGCAAATTGTAATTTTCATCTCTTACGTTACACATAGGCCTACCTTTAGTTGAGAAAGTACCTTTTATTAGAAGATGTAACCATATTTGTCACAAGTAGCTTGTATTTAAAGTGTTTTTAAAGATTAGGTGTATTGTACTATACTTCGCATAATTTTTACAATTTTTTGTTTTAGAGTTACAAATTTTGGCCTAAAAAAAAATCACATCAAAATCAAATTTCATAAAATTATAATAAAACAATGATTATAGTAATTTTATAAGTAAAGTAGGTTTTTCGTTATAATTTACTAAAAAAGGTAATTTTTTTGTTTCGTTTATTTCAAAGAATTTTTAAAAAAAAGCAACTATTTTTTGTTAATATTAATTATTTTTAAAATAAGTTAATAAACATATAATGAATATAATTTTTTTTTTAAATTGTACTAACCTGATTTTCTGTAAAACAAACTCCAAGAAGTTACAAAAAAAACTATGTTGAACAAAGCTGTATGAGTATAAAACAACAACAAACTACACAGTCAAACCAAAGAATTCTTCCTGCATGTTAATACAGAATAACAAAACCCTTATCAATTGTTGAAAAAGAGTAGGAGAGAATAGAAGAATGCCCCTTACCCTTGGTGCATAAGTAGTATCACTCACATGGAGCAATTCCCTCTGTATGACTGCACTATGGTGTTGTCAGCACTGAATGTGTTAATACATTTTAGATATTTACAATAAAAGAACAAATTTTTTATGTGTTAGTAATTTTCCTTTTATTGTTACATTGATTATCTGTTAAATGCAGATTTTTTAAAGCATTTATTATAACAAGTCACAAAATAAGTTTATGTAAATAAAACATATGCAGTTTTAATAAATTCCTTTATACTGTAATAAAATTGTGCAATATTTAATATTTATTGTATTTATTTAATGTATTTAATGTGTTAATATGTAGACTGAATGGAGGAATGTAACATTGCTGTAGAATGTTTATATTTTAAAGAGTTTTAGATATGGATCCTAATTACCTACTTAAAAAACTTTTTAAAATTAAATACTTTTTTAATTTTTTTACTTAAATACTTTTTAAAATTTTCTTTAACATTCAAAATTGAACAAAAAAAAAAAAAAAATTTTGTGAAATAAGTTTTATATATCTGTGAAATTACTTAACATTTCTTAATTTTATTAGAACAAAATAAAAAGTATTAGATTAATGTGTATGAATCTCAATTAATTTCTCCCTAGATCAGAGAGGTCACTTTTGATTTTGTTGTTCTAACTTAAAATGTTGTGATATGATAATACATTAACAAAAAGGAAATATTTCAGATTTCTGTGTAAAGTGATTTTCCTCTTATGGAAGGTAATGATTATTTGAAATTGCATTTCTGAACAGATCTCTATTACTCATTCCATACAGCTTGTGCTGATTTTTGGGTCAAGATGTCCTTCTTTTGTCCCTACCACTTTGACTTTTTCTATTCCTAGATTATTTAGAGAAGTTGATAATTATTCAAAGAATGGCCTGAATACATTTTTCTTCATTTTGATAGTTAACTTCACTGAATTTATATAGTTTTTGAAAACTATCATGTAGTTTCTATACTCTACCTATAATAATTTAAGTATATTCTTGAACTCACATTTCAAAAGCTTTAAGATTCTTATAGTGTGCCTTGAGGAGACTCTTATCTTCCACATCCTAGAGAAAAATTAGAATATTATTAAAAACTTGTCATTATCACTTAATCCCTGGCTAAGATTTTTTTTTTGTAATAGTTTGTCATTTTTTATGAAGACACTACATGCATATTCTGAATGTATATGCATCTCACCTTATACCTTGTTCATTCAAAAAAAATGCTGATGTTTAACTGTTTGGACTTGATTAAATGCTGTATTTTATTTTTTATTTTTTTTTATCAGACCAAAGATCATGCATACATAGACTTCTTTCTTTTCTAAAAATTCTTTCACTCTTTCCCTTAACTTTTCTCTCATTTCTTCAGTCCATCCACTGTTTCCTTTTCTGTTTCTCTGGAAATTTATATTCATCAACTAGTTTTCTGAAAGATTTTCTGTAAAATATTATTTTTTTTTAAATTTTTAGTAACTTTCCTTTTTTTTTTTTAAATTTTTTTTGACCATTTAGTTTTCCTTTAAAAAAAAATATTTTTGTTAATTTTGTTTTATCCATTCTGTGTAAGAACCATAAAATTTAGTATTTTTTCATTATATGGTCTATTTTTCATAATTTTGATAAGTGTCTTGTGATTTTCTTTAGGCCAGTTTTGGTCATGGGTTTTTCTTAAAATTACTTTTTCAACTTTTAATAATTTTGTTCTTGAGAAATTGGTCTCGACCTTCTGCACCTCACTCCTGGTAGAAAATTTGTGGTTTCAATAAGAATTTTTTTATTGTGAATGTTTCTTGTAAGATAATAAACCACTAACATTTTTTTTCTTCTGACTTTTATTTCTTTTTATTATAATATATTCAAGGTAATTATTTCACCTAAGTGTTTTAAGTTATGGGCCTGTTTGATTGATTCTTCTGAAATTATCATTATTTGGATTCTACTTTTATTATTAGAAAACCATTTTGTGTTTTTCTGTATGAAATTTTTTGAACAAAAGTTTCAAAAAATGAAATGAAATTTTTTGAAAATATAAATTGCTGTTATTCATCTAGCTGAACATTTTTCTGGATATTACAGTCCATGCTGATTACCGTAAAGTGGGTTTACTTGTTAATTTTTAAAACATAATTACTCTCTGCTTTATATAGTCGTTAATCTATAACCATTCTGTATCATTATTTCTGATGTTCAAGTATTCTAATGATGTGAATTTGATTTTCTATTACAAATTGAAGAAAAGAGGATTAAATAAACCTAATGAACACCTTGCCTAATTAGTACATTATTAGTAAGAGTTCCATCAACTGTTCCTGTTTGCCGAGTACATAAATTCCTGATGATTCAGAGTTCCCTATCATCTAGATCTGGAATCTAGAATTAATGAAAATTTACCTCATTTACTAATTTTATCCTAATTTTGATTTCTGTCTATTAATTCTAATTAATATGCTTTTCTTCACACACTCTGGCATTCAGTTTGCTTTATATGTTTATTTTTTACTTTTTTGTATTATTATATTTTCAGTCATTGTATTTATTTGCATTTTATGTGGAAGATGAATTGTTAGATAAAAAATACAAGACCTTCATCCCAACCCCTGTAGGGGACGACACCCACCAAGTGACGATTCCGGCCGCCACACCACTCCTCCCATTCCTAGCCCAGAAGGGCTTTACCAGGAGTCGTCTGAAAGACCTTCGTACTGATTACATATCTCAGTCATCAGCCAGGCCTCGGTCGGGATGCCCCCTGATGCAAATGCCGTGGTCGACATTTAGCATCAGGGTGTTTATATCTCAGCAGCAATCGCCCTCGCCGTAGGCTTAGGTCGACCAACACGTAGCTCTAAAGCTAATTAACCGCAACGCGGAAGTAAATTGTAATTATATAAGAATATCACTTTTTAATTTGTGCCAGTTTTAGGAATTGTGTTTCCACCTTATCCGATTCCAGAAATTCTCCATTTTTTATCAATTTTAAGACGTGATAGATTTCATCTATAACTTAGATTTCTTCCATCATTCCTAAACTCAAATTAACTTTTTACTTCATTACTGTAGGAATTTTTAATTGTTACACCATTACAAATTTATATTGGGTTTTCATCTTGCCGTTGATCCTTTCCTTTTTACTCCTTTTAACCTATAAATCAGTACCTACAGAAAAAGTATTTTTCAATTCTTATCTGATCTGTTATGCACTTATTAAATAATAAAATTTATTCTCTCGTGGATTTTTATTAGTTCTTCTTTGATCTTATTGTAAGACCTATTACAATTTAACAATTGATCATAACCAGAGTTATATTACTAGTCCTGATCAGTACCATTATTAATTAATACAAAAACTTAAAAAATAATAGTTTTTGCAGTTATGACCTTTCAAGTAATAATAGAAACAATAACATTAATTACGGCTGAACCTGAGTTCTGCACATTCCACAACTAAACCTATTATAAGACTTGATGAATTATTTTGTTAACCATTATGTAGATTGAATAAATTTTTTTCATTCAATTTATAGATTGGATCATTAAGTAATTAATGTTATTATAGTAACTGCTAACATCTAAATATTTTTTTCTAAATGTTATTTCCTTTTTTTTTATAATCTGTATTTTAAATTCTTCATTCGGTTTATTATAAGTTTTAATATTTTGTTTGTTTTTATAATACACATTTATTAATTTATTGAAGAGAACAAACGGATTTTTCATCTTATTTATTTTTCTATTACTTTTAAATAATTTTGGCTTTAGCAGATATTTAATGAGAGGTATCATCATTTTTTGTTTACTTCTTTGTAATCTGGTTTTTCTCTTTTGCTTTTACATATTATTTTTCAAAATATTTTCTGTCATTGGAGTTGGTTTGTTGGGAAAAAATGAATGAGCTTGTGGGCCATATACTCTAAAATGCTGTTTTCAATCTGTGGTGATAGTTTTATTATGAGTAATAATGTCTTACAGTAATGATAGTCTTTATGATTTTATATTTAATTTATCATTACATATTTTTATAATAGTTTTAAATTTATTTTATTCTTCATTTTTATATATTTTATTTATTATTGTTATTGGTTTATCTGGTTATTTTATGGCAATTTTTATTTGTATTCATTTCTTATACATGTAGTAGAATTTACGATGGTTCTATAAAAGAAATCATTTCTATAAAGCTGACATTTTTATTTTTTAATAAATATTGTTGATTTGTAATAATTTTTTTTTTTTCATTAAATATTGTTGATTTGTAATAGATTTTCATTCATACTTCCTTTTTTTTTACTCTTTTGTAGGGACTAAAGTTTGGGGTTGAGCAAAACAAATCCTGAGCCTTGTTTTGATTGACTGTTTAATATTTGATAAAAAGGCGATTTAATTCATTAAAAATCCTAAAACTAAGCATATAATTTACTTTGACTATTACATTATTTATCAACACATCTTAGAGGAGTAATATACTAAGCTTCATTCTGATTAACATATTTTGATCTCAAATACCTCAAGGATCTTTGAAATACTAATTTGGGAGTTTTTTCTCAATTTGAAGTAGGAAAATAGTCTCCTTCTTAATATCCTCCCCTCTCTGTTTTGTTTATCCTTTCTTCATAGGGGTGTTGTGTACAAAACTAATTAATATAGAAACAGGTGATTTAAGATTTTTTATTTCATCCATTTTATTTTCCTGGTAAATAAAGCTAGAATAACTGTATTAAAAGTATGTAGTGGTCATGTCAAAAATGGAGACACTGATAAATCTTTACATGTTAGAGTCCTGCTAGCCCGTCTAGACTAAAAAAAAATGCACATGCATGTGTGTGTGTATGTTAGGTATAACTTATATGCATATCACACTGCTTTTGGCTTTGTATCTTAGGATTGTCCACACAGATTCCTTCAAATGTGGATCAAATATTTATATATATATTGATAAATTAATTTTTTTTTTAATTTATTAAGGGGTGTTGAGATAATGTGAAAAACTGAATTTTGATTTTCTTTTTAAGCACTTTAGAAAAAGACTTTATTATATAGTAAATTTGTTACCTACATTGCAGACACAAATAATAAAAAAAAAATATTTTTTCAAAAGATCAACCCCATCTCTGCAATGTATGTTTATTGTTCTTTTGCTCTATCTCCCTTCAGTTTAAATACTTTTGCAAAAAAATACTATATATAATCTGGAAGCAAGGCCCTTGCCACTCTAATTGAATTCCTAAATTTGCTTCTGATAAGGCAACTTTCCCCCATGAAACAGATTCTACTTCTAACATGTTTTTATTATCTTCTTTTGATTTTTTTGTAACTGATTGAATGCTGAGCCTTATTTTAGGTGTTCATAACAGTCAAGATGTGTAAATTAAAACCATTTCTTTGAAGTTAACCTCAAGTAGTGCAAAATAAACTGAAATATACAATTAAATAAATTCTATGTACTTTTATTTCCTATCCTATGAACTGAGAACCTAGCTGCAGGCAACAGGATTCATCCCTAGGTTGTGGATAGGGGAAAGACCGTTAGTAACAATGAATGATAAAATTAGAAAACTGATAGGAATATAATGCCATAAGTATATATTGGCTGCCTGTAAAAATCTCATCACGTCCCTCACACAATTGAGAAGCAGATAATAATATCACAAGTTCTATTATAACAAGAAAAACAGACACATAAAATTATTTTAATCAGGGTAGATTCAAAGCCAAGCTTACTACAATAGAATAGATTTATTTGTTACCTTCTTCAGAAGGTGAAGAGATAAGAAAATTTATGATGTAATCAGGTAAGTTAAAGGAGATGATAATTTAATATTAATGGAAGACTGGAATGTCATAATAGAAGAAGTAGATGAAGATCATGTAGGTAGGTAAAAGAAAGGGAAACAAGTCTAAAATTTTGTACTAAGTATAAACTTGTGATTGCATAACCTGATTAAAATAAATCACAAAGAGAAGGTGTTCATGCAAGTGAAACCAGAGAATACTTGGAAACATCAGAGAGCTTATTTAACAGTTGGACTGTAAAATGTACCCTGGAGCAGGCACTGATGACAGTAGATTAGTTATGATGAATTGTAAGAGAATTAAAGAAAAAAATAAGGGCAAAAAGGAATGTTACAGAAAGTTAGAATTTGAAGATGAATAAGTAACATTAAAAAATGAACTTACGACAGATGAGGAGAATTAGGTAAAGAAGAAATTAGAGAACTTTAGATAAAAAGAAGTGTACAAAAAGCTGATGAATGAATATAGAAAGTATAAAAACACAAAAGATGAATAGAAAATGTGAAATACCAAAGGAAAACTGAAGGAGAGATAATAGAGCTAGCAAAAAATATGATTAGTAGAAAAGTAAATGTAGCACAGAGAAAAATCTTTTAGGAAATGAAGTCAAAATCTGTTAGGATCAGAGGAAAACTTACAGAGAGGAGAATAGCGTAGAAATTATTAGGGTTAAAAAAGTAGAAGAAAGATTTTCCAATGAAGTAGAAGAGAAGGAAAAAAATTAGGATTTCAAAGGAAACAACATACAGGGATCTGTATTTGATATAGCTCTAAAAGTTTTAAACAAAAATAAAGTAACATGAATTGATATTAATATGCTGAATTAAAGAAATAATAGCGAATAAGTTTTGCATGATTTCACAAAATTTATAAGATATCCTTGTATAACTTAAAAAGAATTGATGAAATTCTGAATGACAGATTAATTTCTAGGAGAGATATCTAGTTTAAAAATAAGTAAAACAAATATAATTAAATCTAACAGAAAAAATATATTTGAATTAAATATAATATCAGTGAACATATTTTTGAAAGTTAACATATTTTGTAATTGGAGAGTGAAACTACAAAGTATGTATGGGTAATGCAGAATTTCACAAGTAAAGAATACTTCCATGAAAATCGTCTGGCTCTATTGATAGTATAAAACGTAAATTTAAGAATTAGAAATAAATTCTTGAAAATATTTATACAGATAAAGTGTGATTTGTAGTAGTGATACATTAACAGCAAAAAAGTGAAAGAATAGATAACTTCTGTGTGTGGTGTTAAAAAGTTTGTTGAAATTTGGGTAGGTTGATAAAATTCGAAATTAAGAGGTCATGATAAATAGGCGAGGTAAAAATGTAATAAACGGGTAGGGAATATTCCCTACCCGTTTATTACATTATGCCTGTGAACCCGTTTGTCATATTATGACATCAATGTTTAGATAATCAGATTTCTCTCTACTAATTATAAGCTACTCTTAATTACAGCTTATCATACACAACTCACAACTTTTTCTACCAAATTATAATATTTTATAAATGTAACTACGTAATTTTTTAGATTGTAAATAATGCCACACTTGGTTAGGATTTAAACCCTTCATTTTACAGACGAAAGGCAGAGACACATTGTTTTACCAGAGAAATTGACAAATTTGTAACATGTTTAGTAATAAAGAAATGTTAATAAGGTAAAAGAGTGAAGAAAAAAACTGAAATGAGTAAAACAGATAATTGAGATAAATGAAATTCCCGAATTTCATTATGATGTTGCGAAATTATAGAACTAAAAACGCACAACAGAAAGGAATAGGAACTAACATTACATCCACCCAGATTGATGTTTACGTAAAGCGATAAACGCCAAAATTACAGATTAAATTATTTTGTTTTATAATAGGTTTGCAACAAATTATATTAAGCGGTATGGACTAAAAAATAGAGAAAAAAAACACATACAAATTTGAAGCATTAGTGTTTTGCAGAGGCTAGAATCCCTGTTTTTGTTTGAATTATGACAGCTGATTGTGTTTTCAGTTATTAGAAGCTGTAGTAATAAGAGTAGTTATTTTAAACGTCTGAGATAAGCGAGGTGGGAACTAGTTACGTTACTTAGAATCTGTCATTTATCTTGTTTGATGAGTTCTTCGTTTCATTAATTTTATATTGCGTTGTTCTTAAGATGCATAATTGTTAAATTTAAATATTTTTAGGTTACAGAATGTTCGAATCAAATTAAACAATTTGTTACATTTTTTTAATTGTAATTATGATAATTACATTTAAAAATGGGCAATTTATTTGTGAAAAAGAAAGTAAGCAGAGTAACAAATCACGACAAGGCTGTTTTGGTTAGTACATTTTTTTTTAATAAACTTAAGTTATACAAATTTGTTAGAATTAAAATATTTTAAGTACAACGAAGTAATTAATTATTTTTCACATTTTAAATCAATATCGTATAAAAATACAAGTTTAGATAATTGGAAACTTTTATTTCCCTTTAAAAGATTTGTTTTAAAGCAAACTTGAATGAATTCCTGTGATTTACTGTTTACTAAGTGAATACTTTTATTGGTTATGCCACATTTGAATTGTACGTTTTCTTCAGAATCATGTAAAATAAAACCATTTTTGTTAGATACTAATAATGTACCATGGTATTTCTAGTCCTGATAGATGTAATCAAAGACAAGTAATCTGATTGTAGAAAGACCAGTTCTTTTAACCTATTTTACAGCATTTTTCCTAGAATAGGACTTCCTAATATTAATTAAATAGAGATAGTTATGCCTTTAACAACAAATATAATTGGCTCATTATTTTTTTTAATATAATAAAGAAGCTATATATAATTTATATTGTATTCTTGGCGATTTTAATTAATCTTGCTTTGGCTATTTTTAAATGTTAGAATTTTAATACCAGATGTCTGAAAAAGAATTCTATGGTTTTAAATTAAATTTTCTTTTTTTTTACATTTAAATTTATAATAAATGGATGAGTTTAATAATTACATCAAAATACTAAGTTTAAAGTTTTTTTTACCTTTTAATGTAACTTGGTATGAGCACCATTTACAGCTTGCAGATGTCAAAAAATTAAGAGAAATTAATGCAGAAAATAGTGAATCTCCGTTTCACTGGTGACAGGATTGTGTCACCAGACACAATGATGGATAGTATATAAGTACTGTTTGTTATTTATAATTTACTGCTTTTGATATTGCTTTACAAATTGATTCTAATAAAGCCATTTATTCTTAAGTATAAGCAAATAAGTCTTTCATTAAACTTAAGACAACTGCTAAACAATTTAACAGTGTCATTTACATCCTAATGAAATGATTTTCTTAACTAGGAAAAAAAAAATTATGTAATATTTATAACAATATGAAAGTGGTTAGTCAATTCAATTATTTCCATAAGTTTATAGTTTGCTTTTGAAAACCCTATCAGATTGTGAACAGTGCTTTGATCATTTTTTAAAATGTATTTTAGTAGCAAGGTAAATGTGCATTATACTGTGAGTAATCGTCCCCCAAAAAGATATATTAGCTTGGCAGAAATATATTTTTCAGTAGATTAGCAATCTACAATCACTGTTTGAAGTAATTGGGATTAACCAACACCTAAAATTTGTTAATAAAATGGTTGAAAACAGAAAACTGGAATTAAATGGGAATAGAAAAGTTATGCTTGATTTATACACAGAAAATACATTTGTGGTATTGTTAGTGGTTGTAAAAGAATGAAAAGATTTCCATTACTGTTAAAAACTAAAGTAACTTTACATAGTAACTAAGACAGTTTGTTTATCCAACTGATAAACATTATTCATCAGTTACTAACTATTGGAATTTTTTTAACTGTAAATGATGTTTCAATAATTAATTTCTTAATAATTTTTATTTTTAACAGCAAATGAAGCAACAGCGAGACAAATTGAAACAATATCAACAAAGAATCGAGTTAACTTTAGAATCAGAAAGATTATTAGCAAAGAAACTGTTAAATGATGGAAAGAGAGAGTAAGTATACACATTAACATGAAAAAGACAATATTTAATTTATTTTGCTTTGGGTATTTTTCAATGTTACAGTTATATTATAGATGTCCAAAAAAAAAACTCTGAATTAAGAATTAAATTAAATTTATTACATTTAGAATTATAATAAATGGACAAGTTAAATTACATGAAAGTATTAAGTCTAAAGTTCTTTTTTAACTGTTTTTGTAATTTTGTATAAGATGCACTTTCACTGCAAGAATTTATTTAAAATCCCAATAAATAATTGATATTATATATATATATATATTTTTTTTTGTCTTCAGTCATTTGACTGGTTTAATGCAGCTCTCCAAGTTCCCTATCTAATGCCAGTCGTGAATATTATTTATTCATATTGTTTTAATAATGATATTTAACTTTTTCTTCAAGAGCAATTGTATTTTCTCTATTATACTGAGATGGTATTTTCCATTTTATATGCCATGAAAATTTTATCATATATAACCAGTAAATACATAATATAGTTCCCATGAAATCAGTAAATCATACCAAAATTTTTTAAGCATTTAATCCAAATTGTTCATAGCATGTCTATTTTAAAATATATTCAGAATTGATGTTCCTGGAAAAAATATAACAAAAACATATAAAAAAAAATCTCTGTTTTGATATTACTTTTTGCCAAATTAGTCATTTTATTATTTTTTTTGGTGCAAAATTATTGTTACAAATCTCTCAACCTTTAGTATTTAAGAAATATTTTTTAATAAAAAATTGTGACATGTGACAAATATATGTTAATGAAAACCAATGAGGATGTAGGAAATGATTGTGTATAAACAAGCAATTGCAAATTGGGTAATAATAAACACTTTTATCATCACATGTGCAATTATTTTAAGGTATTTTATATTAATTTACAGATTTGATGTGGCCGATTTTTTTTTTTTTTTTATGTTGTATCATACCTTTAACTTATGTGAGTTGATTTCAAATTAACATATGTTATAAAAGATGTAATAAATTGTTAAGGTTCAATAACATACCAGCTCATAAGAAGGTTTATTTACAGTTTTTTTGATAAAAATATATTGAGGAATTTACATTTTTTAAACGCTTAATGATTCTGTTTCTCTCTCATTTTAAAAAAATTGAACATCAAATGAACCACATAATAATATTATTAGATGTTAAATTCATTTAATAAGGGTTTATGTTAATTGTAATTTAAAAATAAGTATTTTATTAAATTTAAACCTATTAATAAATTAAGTTTTTACTTTATATAGATTTTGCAGAATTGTTTTTAGTCATTTAGGGTGACTGTTGCTGTGTAAGTACTTTTTCTTTTTTGTTAGCATTGTAATATTTATTAGATATTTTTGATAATGAATAAATTTGTTAAATATTTAGCTGTTATTGTGTGTATAGTCTAATTGTATACACAGATTTCAGCCCAAAGTTTTTATTGAACTTCACCGGTATTTCCATTATCAGCCTGTGCTGAATAAAACAGGCTGTTATTGGATTATTACATAGATTATTAGCCAGTTCCTTTCGTATTAAGGAGAATGAGTTGCTGAATGTTTTAAATATTAATATGATTATATTGAATAACACAAAATCCATTTACCTTCCAATACTTAATAAATCAGCAATCATTTCAATAGTGCTTAAAAAAATTATTTAACTGTTAAATTTAATATGGTAATTTTATCATATTATATAGCTAAATTAAGGGTTCTGAAAAACTTATTTATTTTTTAGTCGTGCAAAACTTCTTTTAAAAAAGAAAAGATATCAAGAACAAATGTTACAGCGAGCAGATGGGCAACTAGAAAATTTGGAAAGGCTGATACACGATTTAGAATTTACGATGATTGAAACACAGGTAACATTATATATAATTTAATTATATAAAACCAAAGGTTTCATTTAATGTTATCTTATTATCTGCTGAAAGGCTGTTGGCTCCTGTAGGATCAGGAGTTACTATTCTTCTTTTGGTCATTATTCATTTTGATAATTTCAATGCTCCTTTCAATTCTTTTATGTGCTAGACTTCTAATCTCAAAATATTTATGATACTGTATAAAAAAATGAAATTACTTCATTTATATGTTTTTATTTTTGTCTTTCATTCCATCCTCTCTTAACTTACCAAATTAATTTAACCTGGGTGTATTTTAATTTTAATAATTGTCTACTAACTACTCTTCTTTTGCTTCCTATTATTAATTTCTATTTTCTCCAATTCATCTTAAATCCAATACAATTTTGCTCTTTATTAACTGATTTATCTCTGTAAAATTCTCATTACAGGTATTTTTAAAGAATACTTTCTAATTCAAAGGTATCTATTTTGTAACAGACTTTTTATTCTGTTACAGAGTTTTCTTTGCTTGTGCTAGTTTTTAATATTTTCAACAAGTTACAGAAGTTACTTTTCTTCCTAAAATTAGAAAAGCCAACTTAGAACAGTTATAGAGTTCCTAAAATAACAACCTTTGTTGTATCCAGAATTGTATGGCTTGAATTGAAATGCTCTCTTAATTATCTTTGTTCAATCTTTTTTTTAATAGGTAATAGAAGGATTGAAAGTTGGAAATGAAGCTTTGAAGAGAGTGAATGATATGATTAGCATTGAAGAAGTTGAAAGAATAATGGATGAAACCAGGGAAGGAGTCGAAAAACAAAAGGTTGGTTAACTGTTAAAGATAATTTATTATAATTGTCACTTGTTTGTATTATATGTAATGACATTCTTTGCTTATCTTGGAAAGTAAATTTAGTGAGAGAGTGTGTGTGTGTGTGTGTGTGTGTGTGTGTGGGGGGGGTTGCATGTGTGTGTTGTAAAATATTCTATTCTATCCATTGATTCTCTGAAAATAATTTTAAATATTTTATTAATTTAATTCCGGTTACAGTAGTGATGGAAAGATTGATTATGATTTGGGTGGAGAGGAATGTTTGAGTGTGGCTAACTTTCATATAGTAACCATTATACTGCTGCACAAGGAGTGCTCCCACCATGGTGCTATCTCGCATACAAAAATTGAATGTCACTAGGCTTTTAAGCATTGGATTAATGTTATGGCAGCAGATGAAGATGTAGGTTTTTTTTAAATTATATTTTGTTATTTTACTGTGTACACAATATTGTAGTACATATTTATTTTTTTTTTTTGAAAATTCAAATAATTTATAACAAAGGAAAATACTATGTTTTAAAGATTAAATCATTCCAGTATTGGACAATAAAATTTACATATATGTTAATAATACATTCAAAATTCCAACACTGAAAACAATTTAGAATAAAACAGATTTTTGAAAGAGTATGTTTTAATGTAGAATTTGATACAAACTGAAGATGTGGAATACTGCAATAACTGATAATTGGAAATTATTATGTTAAGTTTAATTGATCTTTTACTGTGTTTTTGTGGTTTTTTATTTTATATTATACATATTGTTATTTACTTTTAAGGCCGCAAAGGACCACTTTAGTCAGAATAATTCAAGTCTTTTTTGGCCAATCTTTTGCCTTTA
>JAAAKQ030252856.1:0-10896 GCA_010016005.3 Zanna intricata | reverse complement strand
CAAAACCTCTTCATTTGTAACTTTATCCACCCATCTGATTTTTAACATTCTCCTGTAACACCACATTTCAAAAGCTTGTAATCTTTTCTTCTCAGGTACTCTGATCGTCCAGGATATTAAATATTAATAAAAAGCAAGAATAAATAAGAATATTTACAATAAGCTTTAATTATTATAAACCATTTTATCTTGTAATAAATGTTACAATTTTATTAGAAACCTTTTGATAGAATCTATTGCAATAGGATGGCTTTCAATGTATAATCATTGCTAATAACAGTAAATGATATAGTATTAAGAAATTGTTTATGTTCATCAGATTGCAACTGGACATCTCAGTACTTAAATTTAGTCCAAACAGTTTAAATTGATTGATGTAGTTATTTAGTCTTTGGTTTTTAAACCATTCAGAATATTGAGCTAATAATTTTATTTATGATTCCAGTTTTTTTTTATTTTTCTTGCTTATGGTATTGACAAATCTATTTAAGTAATAACATTAAAAATGTAGTATACACGATTGTTGTATAAATCCAACCTGTTGTTTCTTCAATACTATTGTGTAATTTAACTTATCCTTTTCATTGCTATTATTATCAGAGTTACCATTATAATTCTCCCAAAGAGATTCTGTATAATTCATTTCCTAATTTTTTATCTTTTATTATAAATAAAAAAATAACTTTTTTTGTTATTAATATGATCTACTCAAATTAAATATAATTATATCAAATTATTTGGCTAATACTCATCTCTGATAATTAATGATATTAATTATTGATGATAATTAATGATGGGTTTATATTTTTACTGGTATTTGAGATAAAATAACCTTTATTGAAATAATGATTTTCTTGTAGACCTAAATAACTTTGAATTTTCTATAATCAACTTGATGTATATTATTGCTAATTTCAAAATCATAATTTTTATTTATTAACATCAACTTATTTTCAGTATTAAATATATCTGCTTAATAAATGGGCAAATAATCTTTATAAATTTAAATCTATATCTTGTAAATTTTTTTTGGGTATTATTAACAATGTTTTGTTTGTTTAAAATTCATTCATTTTTCATTTAATAATGTGTTATTTGTTTTAAAATAAAGCATCAGTTTTAAAGCTGTTTATATTTATCTCATTTAAACTCCCATAAATTGCAATTGAAACCGTGTTTGAAGATCGTTTTGTCTTTAAACCTAGTACTTATTTAAAATTTTTCATTGTGATGAATATTTCCTTTACTTTTTCATAGACATTTGAAACAGTTTCAATCTTTGTTGAATACTGAAAATACCTGACAAAATCTTGTAATATCCATTAGTATATTTTTTTATTAGATCATTGATCTGTAATCCATATAATGAATATGATTCAGATTTTACCAAATGATTATTTGGTACTCCAGGGTATAAATGATAGCTTTCATCATTCAATCATGAATAAATTTTATTAGTAGATCAAGATTATACTGTTCAGACTTATTTCTATTTTTAATAAATGTTTTCCTCTACCCATATTGAACCTCCAAAGAATGTTTATCCTTTATTGTTATCTAAATAAATAAACAGATCTATATTGATTCTCTCTTGCCTTTCAAATCATTCATAAATATTGATAAGACAAAATTTTTTATGCTTTAAATTAAATTTTAAAGCAGATAAACAATTATTTTCTGTAATGTTTTCTGTATTGGTCTTCATAATCAGTTAAAAATGATGTGGATTCAAATAAAAAGGTAAGTTCAATTAAAAACCTTACATTAATACTTGTTACATTATTGTAAATATATTAGGACTTAAAATAATATTTCACCATCAAAGATAGGTTTAATAAAATAGATTTTTGTTTTGTGTTCTCAATAGCAAAATGTAATTTATATTTATGGCTAATGTATAGAAGATTTCCATAATAGCTTTTCTTTAAACCAATGAAATTTGAAAAAGTAATTTTTTTATCCTCTTTTTGCCATTTATGTCAATATCAAATACATGATTGTGCTCACTGCCTAAATCAGACAATTAACTATGTATATGTATAAATCAATGAATCAACATTAATATTTTTATATAACCTTTATGTAATTGATTTTTCCTATCTTGATCAAAATGTTTAAAATGATCATAATGAGAAATATTTGTTTCTGAATTACAATGTCTGACATGAAAATAATTACAATGGAATATAAATTACTATTGGAAAAAAGACAGTTAATTTAAATATCACTTTGATGGTAGTATTTAGTTCTGTATTTTTATAAAGTAATTGAGTAATATTATGTCAACAGTATCTGAAAAACACTTCGATAAAATAGATAAATTAATATTAAGTTGTACAATATCCTTCTTCACTTATTTCACAATTACATTATAGTTAATGAATGAAAAGTACCGCTCTGTATAGCAATTGCTCTTTGATAATAATATTAATAAAGATCAATTGAACATACATAAATTAAAATGATGTAATAATATGAATTATTACAAACCCAATTATGGTATTGAATAATCTCGATATCTCTGAATCTCTACTAATTTTTTTCTCTGGTATTATTCATAAATTAAAGTACTGAATTGTAGAATCTTCATATCCGGCCCGGAGGACCAAAAATATGTTAAATAAAAACTGTTCTGGTACCATACCTTGATTTAGGTGTATTTATTCTTTGTATTAATCTTGCTGGTTTATATTTCATGGTTAATAACATACGTTTATACATTTATACATAATAATATACATTTATGTCTAAAGATTACATTTTCATTAAGTTATAATGATGAATATAAATTAACCATAGTCAGATTTAATATATATGTTACATTGTTGAAGAATACGTGTAATTTACATGTTAACTGTATGAAGTGTAGATTTTTACTTATTAATATTAGAATTGTAACACACACAAATGAGTCTTTGAATGATAATCAGAAACTGCCAAAACCTAATACCTTATATAGTGTACATGGAGCTGAGTGAATTGTCAGGAGCTATGTGAAATGTTTGGAACTGTGTCTGAATACATCTTGTTTAATATAAATCTGCAGTTAAACTTGAATACAGTTGAACTTGAATGCTGGTAAACTTTAATATAAAATATAAGATGAATGGGATAGAAAAGATATAAATAAATTATGGGTAATTTGACATGGAGCAGAAAAAGTATACTGATGCAATTTTATGTTGCATATTAACGATTTAGAAAAACTTTATGAGATGGTCAACATTTATTGGAGTTTTTTAAATGCTTCACACTTTTCTTTATTAATGACTTTTTTATATGACTGTCCAAAAAGGAGTTTTATGTATTTAGGGTGTATGTATGACTGTTTCACCATAGCAGCTCAACAGCTGCTACAGTTAACCCACTGGGGGTTGGTGGTAATGAACTCGTCATAGCAAATCAGCTAATTTCGAAATCAAGAGTTACAAAGTTTAAAGGCTAGTTACTTTAAGCAATTAATTTTATACGGATTTGAATACTAGATAGTGGATACCGATGTTCTTTGGTGATTGGGTTTCAATTAACCACACATTTCAGGAATAATTGGTCTGAGACCGTACAAGACTGCACATAATTTATATTCATACTTTTCATCTGCATTCATCCTCTTAAGTAATACCTTACAGGTTAAACAGGACGGAAGTTAAACAGAACATGTTTTTAGCAGTTGTGTTGTTTAATTTCTTATATTTATATCTTGTTAGTATTTAAAAGTTGGTAAAACATATTTCCTCTTATCCGTCGGAAAAATTTGCAAATTTATTATGATGCAATTATATTAAGAATGTTATATTATGCACTTATAACACATAATTTTCTAAAATAAGGAAAACATCATTAACGAATTTATATGAAATTACTGGCCAATTATTTTTCTTTATCTTTTGCTTAGGCAAAGTGTAGATAATTACAAATTAATTCAGTGTTTATTAATACAAAAAAAATTATATCTATATATATCACTGAATATCTTCACGTATCGTCTTCGCATGCTAAACATGAGGAGTATGATAGATTGCAATTATTATCACCAAATTTATTATTATTTTTGTTTACTTCTATACTCTTTTGTTAATTATTAATTGTTATATTGTCTCACAGTACTCCAACCAGTACATAACTAGAGTTTCATGAAGTGCATGATGAAAAATGGTCGCTTGAACGTTTTTTAACGGTAGAAGTTAAAACAGTTCTCCCAGAAACTATGGAGGAAACAGTTGTGTTTGTCACACCCAGGAGGCCAGATCCGAAAGGTGAACTGGTCAATATGATTGGAAAATATTCCCCCAAAATAAGGAAGATAATGGATTCAATCAGCAACATACCTAGCGGCACAGTCCGTTAAAAGACGTCCGTACTATCGAGATAATGTATCCTGAGGACGATGATGCAGAAGCAGGAACAACATTGGCGATGATATTAGACGGGGATAAAGATTGTATGAAATCTCAAGCGAAACCAGCTTTAAAAAAGATGGTTAAAAGAACGGACAGGAAACTCAGACTCTTTGGAACAAATGAAGAATTCGGAGTGAGAATCGCGAAGATAATTGAGTTCAGGAATAGAAGGAACCAAAACACCGGGACCAAACTGATCCTCCATCTAGTCAATTCAGGTGAGAAGAGAAGGCCTCAACCAGTGGGACCACCCTCGAATCTTGTGACGGTGAAGAAGCCTGGGAAATGTTATGCCGATCTATTTAAGTTGGTCAAAGATGGAGTTGGGAATGACCTTGCAGAAGAGATTATATCTGTCAAAAAGGGACGTGAAAATGAAATGCAAATCCGGATGATGGCATCTTCGAACAAGAAGGTAGTCCTTCATCAGGTGACGATGATGACCCACGAGGACTCCCGACCTCCCTGCACGTACACACTTATACTTACAAAAAACACTGGACATGAACACGCACATACACGCAAACATCTACACTTACCAGAAAAAAAAGTGTGTAGGTGTGTGCGTCTGTTGGAGTGAATGAGTGGATTTGTTTTACCTGTTGAAGGTGTCATAAAATAGATGTACCGAAGGTAAGTTCAAGAAGCTCCGAGGATATTTAGGAATAATCCCCCCGAGACTGCGTTATGCTTAATTGCGGGTTCGGTCTCGAGGCGGAGAAGAACGGTGATGGGAGGTTTAGTTAGTTTGGGGGTGGTTATATTATGCCTAACAACACCTTGGCAGAGTCTGTTACCTTGCTAGCTAGCCTAGGACAGTTAGCGTCCTGGGATTGAGCCCTATACACCCGAGGTGGCGTTTGCGTAAATGGTATTTCTTCATCTCCGACCCAAAAAAAAGGGTTGAGTAGTGGGCGAGGGGTTAGGCTTGCGGCCAGGAAGAGTAGCCCTCCCATTGAGGGGCATTTCAAACTATACCGGAAGAGGAGATCTGGATGTTCTTATGACCCCGATGGTTCATGAGTCTCAGGGACCGTATGGGTATGGTTCTGGCAAGGACCACAGATAGGGGACAGACCACTGCCACGGCACCACCCGGAACTGAGTAATCATAAAATTACGGGTCCGGTTCCTGGAAAAGGAGAAAAAAGAAAAGAAAGTACAACATTTTTTTCCATGCAGTTCAAACTATTAATAACTGATGTTTGAAAAAATAATGTTGCTTGTAATTATAAAATAATAATAAAATTCCTGGAAATATATCACTGATGATAGATAAATTAAATTTAATTCAATTAAAATTCAATTTTTTTAATATTAATAATTTTAATTATCTGTCCAAAGTAATTTACAGAACAGTATCAAATAATAGTAAATAAAAAATAATGTTTATATTTTTTTTATTTAAATGTTTAGAAAGAAAATTTATTCAACTAAACCCATATAATAATTTTAAAAATAGAATATTAAAATAAATTAAAATTTCTGAATTTGATTTTTAACTACTTTTATAATAATTTCGAAAAATATAAGCGAAAAAATAACTAAATCAAGTGATATATATGTCATAATAACAATATTATATATTAGTACAAACATGTTATTCCACTTACAAACGTAAACGACTATGTACATCTGCCCCTGAAGCCCTTAACATCACATCAACTCCCTTAAACCTTCCATCAAATTGGAATGTTCTAGATTGTATGGCCCTTGTCACAAACACACCACAATAGCTACTTCAATCACCTGGAACTCAGAAATGTACTCTCAGTACATTTAGATCAGATATCCCGTAGGTTAGTGGTATTATTTTCCAAAAAAAAAAATAATTAATTTGTTCTTTATTCAAATTACAAAAAAAAATATATATATTTTACTCGTCATTGAATTAAATAGATAAAACTTTATTTCCCTTGAAAAAAATATGACATAAAAAAGAATTACAATATATAATTAGGCAACCTAACGCCTGCAAAGGATAATGTGAGCCATTTTATATAATATTTCTAAAAAGGGAATATAAAAATGAAAACTACTTTTAAAATAAATAATAGTAACTAAAGTTTCCTATATAAAAAAAAATTTCGACAAGTAAAAACTTAATTATTAAAGATTGAGATAAATCAAAATTTAAACTTATTTTCTTAAAAAAAAATACAACCAAAGAATAAAAGAAAAAAATGAACAGAATGATATTATATTAAATGAACACCCAAGCAGTAAAATTCAACATTCTAAATTTAATAATATCAAGAAGATACAAGAATATGAAGCTGATGTAAATAATATTTATATTCTACACTTTCATGCTTAGTGTCCTGTATAATTTGAACTAAAATGAATATTGCCATATATTTTATGTTGTTAAAACTATTTTGTAACAATACAAAATAATAAAAAATAATGTAAAATAATCTGAGTGTTAATATTATGATTATAATTATAAATTTACCCTTAATAAGTTTGCTTTACTTAGCCTGGATTAGCTTCATATAATATTTTATATTAAAAAAAAAACCCAAACGTTGTTAAAATTGGATTAGAAAATTAAGTAATTATCTGTTATTTAGTCAGATTAGCAAAAGGGTGTTTAGAAAAATGAATGATTCATACACATTTTTTATCGTTTTTACTCATCTATTTAAGGAATTTTTTATTCACTCTGCTATATATAAATTTAGCAGGAATAATATTTATTAGTTTAACGGAAATGTACATGATAAAATAATGCTTTTGACATGTCAATCATTGTTAACACGTTAAATTCCCGGAATTGTCAGCTGTAGAGTAAAGTCTGATCCTATTTAAGGTTAATTTTATTAAGTGTTTTTGAAGCAAATACGCTTTATTAAAGTCTATGTTTTTTTTTTCCACCCCCATAAACATATTCCATACTGCAAAATTGATTGGGGATACAAAAAATATACAAGTCTAGCGATGCTGTAATATTTATTTCACTAATTTGGTGGATTTTGAGGTTTAAGTATTTAATTATTTTCCATATAATGTAAAAATGCCCTTCCCATTTAAGGAAAATATTTATCCAGACACTAACAGTTTATGTTTTATTTTTTTTTCTAGTTTGGGTCACAGACATGGAGTAAACGTGGAGCTTTTTCAGTTTATTGAATTCATGGTTAAATTATATAGGTTAGGAGGCTGACTACTGTGATATTATAGAAAACGTAATAAACACGCTTTTTTTTTTAACATTTAATCTTAGTAGAGATATTTGTCAAACTAAGCTTTAACCACAAATAAAAAAAAAATCCTTTCAGCATGCCGGAAGGCGGAGGTAGATTTCAACGGTATAAAGTAGAGGATAAAAATTATTTCCATCTTAAAGTTAAGAAAAACTTGAAAATTACTCAATACGACTTAGGTTCCATATGAAAAACGTTTAACATGTTTAACATACGACAAGCCTCATCTTCTTAAAATTCCGGCAATATTTTGGTCATCCTTTATCCTAAGGGTTGGTCATATCAAAACTATTTTCCAGACAAACGTCTTAGGTAATGTTTAGAGGATTAACTACCATTTTAAACTGATTCGATTCTGTGTCTATTAAGGGAGGTATGATTTTTTTGTCTTCCAACCCCATTTTTTCCACCTCCTGGGCCAATGGATATTGACATAACAATTATTATTAGATAAGTGTTAAGCCCTTATCCAAAAAATAGTAAGAACGAATCCGATAATTTACTTAAGGAAATGTTATAACGATATTTTGTTTTTTTCGAAAAAGCCACTCCAATTTCCACCCCCATGGTAAGATTTTGCCAATTAACGAACTCAATCGAGATTTTTGGTTGTTATATATTAAGTATCAATTTGAAAGTGACTGGCGGAAAATTAGGGTAGTAATAGTGTCCACAAGAAAGTGAAATGTATAGATATTGATATATATATATATATATAAACTTTTGAACTAACGATGTGGTCTTGGGATCTGCAGGATGAGAAACGCGAAGATATTTCGAAATTTTTCGGAAGTAGAATTATGATACCCACCCATTTCAGTAGGTAGCTTATTTATGAAATCTACCTAAAAAATTCATAAGATAAATTAATTTTTCTCTTTTTGAGGTACGTGCTCACGTTTATATTTTAGCTGCTATTGGCGCGAAGCGGACGACGAGATGCGCCGGGCAGCCCTCTTTTTCTGTTTAGCTTTCAAAACCACCGTAAAGTATTATTTCAAGGGATGATATATTTGAATATAAATGAAGTTTCGTCTTCTACAGTTTTAGGTCGATCATTCCTGAGACGTGCGTTTAATTGAAATCCAACCACCAAAGATCACCGTTATCCACGATCTAGTAATCAAATTCGTTTAAACGAGATTGCCTTTACTAATATTTGAAGCTTAGAAATCACCAATTTCTGAATCAAAATGGTATTCACTGTGTGTATATAATCTCAATAAAAAAAAAAAAAAATACTGAAAAGTGATAGAAAATTAAAAAATGAATTTCGATTAAAATGAATAGAAATTTATGATATTCGTCATTACATAGAGTCTTTATAGTCTCTTCACGTGAATATGCAATTTCAATTTAGGTATCGGATCTGTTTGAACAACTATCCTGTTCTGGAGCACATTTAAAATACTGTGTTTTTCTTTATGGAAAAAAGAAATTTCCACTAGTTATATAGGGAAGTTTTCTTTCCTTCACTTTCCTTTGTGCACCCTACTTATGAAGATATGTATAATAATCTATCTATAGATAGATAATGTCAAAAGAGAGAGAAAGAGCGATACCCATAGCAGTGGATAGCTCCTTTCGTAAATCAACCCCCCCCCCCCACGAAATGAACAGGAATCGTTTGATTTAAGGGTGCCAACGGGTTTTTTGCTATTGAAATATATCATTAAATCGAAAACTATCCTACACTACTGAAAGCTAAAACAGCAGGGTTTTCAAATCATAATGAATTCGATTACAAGAAAATCTTTAACATTTATATAATGTAAATATTTATATGGGAAATAAATTTAGTGATAGTGCAAAATAAATTTATATAAATATTTATATACTGTTACCAATAGGCCTTGCTTAATAAAATTAAGTTATATAATGATATCTTTTTACTTCTTTGTATGAAGTAAAGGAAATATTGTAACCCCGAAAAATTTCGGTTTTCAGATTTCAACGGATATTTCCGTAAAATTATAGATTTTCAGATTGCTTATCCCTAAATTCATATTGACTAGTTTTGGCGTGACGCCTGTACGTACGAACGTACAAATGTAAATTGCATAATTAAAAAACATTATTAGATTACCCATAAGATGTAGAAATTTTTGGATTTACGACTGTTGTAACATCTAGTTGTGGATCTCTTCTGTTAACTCCAATTGACTGAACCAAAATAAGTCCAAGAATGCTGAAAATGGCAAAAATGTGGATTTATGACTTTTTCTTAGCTGCAGTAATAAGGCCTTTCCTTTCCAACAATATATCATAAGTGCTTATTTTAAATGGTTCTAGAGTTATTGCCAAATAAAATTTTAATTAAGGAAATATTTTAATTTTACAATAGGAAGGCACATCAGTTCGAATCCGACTTCATTTCCTTTTTTTAACTTTTTTTTTAATTTAAATATATTGATATATTAATAATTATTAATCTTTAATTGTAAAAAAATTTACGATAAATAAAAATTCAGTAATAACAATAAATAATTTTAAAAATATCAGAATCTATTAATTTAAATCATTTTATGTTCTTTTCATTAAAAAAAAAATGTGTAATGAAATTTAATAGCCGTACAAGGAAGTCATATGATATCCACATATGATTTTTTTTTGGAGATAAAATAATTTATCCATGACACTTGTGGATGGTAATATGAAAATACAAACTGCAGCTAATGAAAAATGCCATATATGATTGGATTCAAACCCGGCACCTCCAGATAGAAGTCGTATCTCCTTGATGATGTAATAAAATGAATTTATTGAAAATTTTTTATTCTCAATTAACGACATCTAGCATTATCTCAATAAGTCACTTACTGAGTAATTTTTTATCGTCAATTTGCCGCAATTTCTTCAAAAAATTAAAAATTTCAAGTATGATTATATAATTTTTTTTTTTTTTTAAAGGAAAAATTTTCCCATCTAGTAGTTTAATTCCTTAAATATAATTCTATTCATTTGTGTTACATGTTATGAAGTTTTTCTTTTTGCTTACTATTAACATTGTATCTTAAGAACAACATTTTCCATTATTATGTTTAGGTTTAAGTAAAATAATTCTTTATGTAACAATAAAAATAAAATTTTTATGGAGAATAATAATATACGTATAAATTATTCAATTTTAAAATATTTACTTCTACGAGTATTCTTATTTTATTTACATAACATTATTACCTTCATATATTATTATTGTTATTTTTTTTTTTCTTTGTTTTATATGGGCATCGACTGCTGTGGTCATTAGCCCTCGTCACATTTTTAAATTAATCAATAATCACCGTAAG
>JAAAKQ030252834.1:0-10897 GCA_010016005.3 Zanna intricata | reverse complement strand
GGACGCCAACCCCCAAAGTCTTAAAGAATAAGACTTCCCGTCGGGGGACATATTTTACAAATAATCAGACAAGGGAATGGGATATTTACCGTTGAATTCAAATTTTAAATTTTTGCGTAGTATTATATAAGTTGTTACAGTACTGAAATTTTAAGATGATCAGCGTTTGAGATAGGGATACATTTACCTTGTTTTATAGTTTCTGTTGTATATTAACAAAAAGGATTATTAAAACTTATGAAACATTGGAAAAATATTCTTCCACATATCCTTTAAAGTTTGTTAAATTTTTTTCCCGATCCGATGAGGACAGCCGCACCAAAATAATCAATTTTACTTCCTTGTACGAAGTAATGGAAGTATTGTGATCGAGAAAAATTTTAGTTTTCATGCATCAACGGAAATATACATTTTTACCATTCCTGAATCTATTTTGAATAGTTTGTCGTGAAGTTTGTACGTACTTATGTATCTCGAATAACTAAAAAATGATAAGCCGTAGGATGCTGAAATTTTGGATTTAGGATTGTTTGTAACATCATTTATTATGCATCTCTCTTTTTGATTGCAATCGACTGAACCAAACGTGTTCAAAATGATTTAGATTTTTTACTTATTCTTAATTGCAGTAATAAGCTCTTATTGAAAGTTTTTCAACGATATATTATAAGTGATATTTATTTTCTTTAGTTCCAGAGTTATAGCCATCCATCTAGATTATATAAAACGAAATTTTAATTCATGAAATATTTGGATCTTATAAGGAAAAGATACTTTGATTCGAATCAAACTTCATCTTTCTTCTTTTTTTTTTTTTACCTTAATTTTTTTAATTTAAATATATAGATCTATTAATAATTATTAACCTCTGAAAAAAATTGTAAAAAAATCTTCTAAAAATTTTTTTTAAATAAATAATTCAATTATAATAAAAAAAAGTGATAATAAATCAGAAGTTAATAATGAAATAACATTTTATGTAATTTTAGAAATGTGTATATGTAATTTAATAGACATACAAGGAAGTCATGTAGTGTCCACATCAGATGTTTTAGATTTAACTTATTAATTTCAAGAAGATTGCCCGTCCTCACGGAAGCACATATTAGGTTACAGATTGCTCATTTATTTTCGATCTGCGATGGAAACGAGTTGTACCAATAGAGAGTGAGACTAGGAGATATACACCAGAAGAAATTAAACTCGCAGTTACTAGACTGGCGGAAAATAAAAGCCCGGGTCCAGATGGGGTCCCTGCTCCGATTCTTAAGGGTCTATTTCGGCTATCGCCATGGGCAGTCACGGACCCGCTTAATGCCAGTGTTATGAGGGAGGAATTCCCTAAGGATTGGAAGGATTCGCGCGCCGTATTCCTTCCAAAGACCAAAGTAGTAGGCTCAGTTGCAGAATTTAGACTCATTTGTCTGATTAACAACATCGGAAAGGCCGATGATCTAGTTGCTGCCAGATTATCAGAAGAATTAAGATTGGGCCAGGATATTCATCCAAATCAGTTTGGCTTCAGGCAGAGTCGCTCAACCATAGACGCGGTGTTTAAAGTTGTTAATTGGGCAGAGAGGGTCAGACAGGAGACATGGCGCACGAGGGGATTGCCACTCCTAATTTTGCTGGATGTCAGGAATGCTCTTGCATTCGTGGCTTGGAATGCTATAATGACTACGTTAGAGAACAAAGGCATCAGCCCTTATTTAAGGAGTCAGGTCAGGGCTTTTTTGGAGAACGGGAGGATCATGGCCGACTCCGAAGGAGGAAGAGTTATATTCCAGGCCTCTAGTGGTGTTCCGCAGGGTTCCGTTCTCGGCCCCCTGGTATGAAACACTGTTTACGACGGGGTTCTCAGGATCGAGACGGTCGCTTATGCGGATGATTTAGCAGTTCTGATCGAGGAGAAGAAAGAAGTGGAAGTCCAGGCCAGAGGCAAAGAGGCGTTAAGAAGAATCCAGGAATGGATGACGTGGGGGGCTGGAATTTTTTTTTTGCGTTTTTCGTGGGCGAAAAACGTCTTCACATTATCATCTCCGGAGGGGCTGGAATTGGCTCTAGCCAAGTGTGAGTACATTACCCTGACTGGGTGAAGAAGAATCTCTCAGACAGATTTACGGATAGGACAAAATCGGCTCCAGCCAGTGAGCAAGATGAAATATCTGGGAGTAACTCTGGATCGAGTTCTTTGCTTCTCTGAGCATGTTATTATGTGCTGTAACAAATCAGAAGGAATGCTAGTGGCCCTGAGGCCTATACTGTCATTGAAAACCGCTTCTAGAGCGTCAAAATGTCGACTAATTGCTTCCGTGCTGACGGCGAAAATGTTATACGTGGCACCCATCTGGGGCCCTGCTATCAGGAGGACAAGCAATCTGCGGAAACTCATCAGTATCCATAGGAGATCCCTTTTACAGGACAATTGCTGTATGGCCAATTATCTGGGCAGCATCGGCTTGCAAAACAATTTCCTACAAGGCCGTATGCACAATCACTGGAGTTCCACCCATAGATCTAACCATCTGAGAGCGGAGGGACAGGCATGGAGGCTTGAACAAAATGGAGTCCAGGAGTCAGCTTCGAGCCAAATGGAGTTCTAGGTGGGCCTCAGGTGGGAAGGCTGCCTGGACAAAGAAACTCATCAAGAACCTAGATACTTGGTGTGACAGACAACATGGAGAGATAGACCACTACATCACACAAATGCTGAGTGGGCATGGGGATTTTAAGGCCTATCTTTAGCGGATCGGTAGAAGAGTTTCTGCCAACTGCATGTTTTGCAAAGGCCATGATGATGCTGAGCATACACTGTTTGTGTTAAGTGGGAAGAGGAACGAAGGAATAGCAACATGCAAGGGCTCACGGCGGACACCCTGATCGTCTTTTTATTGGAGACAGAGAAAAACTGGCAGGATTTCAGCCGCTTCTCGGATGTGGTGCTGCGTACTAAGGTGGTAGAAAGCAGACGGCGAGGGTTTTGACTACACAGACTACTGCTTACGGCAGTAGAGCCAAGGCAGGAGTCGGACGGCGAAGATGGGAGGGGGAAGGACAGCCTCCTGCTGAGTCACCGCGCGTCTCTGCTTGCGGGGATGGGCGGCGATGAGACACGGGGACTCCCGAACCCTTGGCGATGACACACTGACACAAACACGGAGGAGCCGGGGAGATGGACATCCTCCTGCTGAGTCTCCACGCATCCCTGATTTGGGGAAAAATTAATAAATCACACTGAAGTAATTTTATAAAATTCCACTTGTTATCACTACTGACGTAATAGCAAGAATAATGCTATTGTGTAATGAAACCGCTTTTTTATGATTAGAGGTAAAAACCAAGTCGAGCATGTTCAAACACAAGTTGGAGCAGCGCTCCAACTTGTGCGATGACGCACGGGGACTCCTATTCTGCCGGCGTGAACACGCGCGCACACATAAACATACACATCCACAGTAAAAAAAAAGTGTGAGGTGGATTGAGAATTGAGATGAATAAATGTGACGGGTGAATGAGTCAGTGACCTAGAGACGAAGCAAAACGAAGTAAGAACACAGATAAGGAAGAAAGAACACAGAACCCAAGAAGAAGGACACACATAAAGCCCACAGAGTGTGGTGAAGAAACGGTCTGGAGGGGGAAAGGGTGACGGATAGCTCTCCGCTGAGTCGTCACGTGTCCGGGCTTGCTCGGGTGGGTTGCGATGATGATGCACGGGGACTCCCGATCCTCAGAACCCGAAGGCACTTCTCCGAGGCTGAGTAATGCTTAACTGCGGGTCCGATCTCGGGGAGGAGGAGATCGGTGGGGGAAGTTTAGTCGTTAGGGGGCAGGTTACGCTTTCGTGTGGCCTGCTGAGTCGTCTAGAAAGGCTTATTAGTTCGCTAGGGAGGCTACCTTGGGGAAACTAGTGTCCCAGGTTCGAGCCTGACACACCCCACGAAGACCCCATGGGGCGTGCGTAAAAGCATTCCTTCGTAGCTCACCGATAACAAAAAAAAAATTCAAAATGGCTAACCATTACCAAATTAGATCGAGGTATTTCTATGCATGAGATCTTAATTGCATTAACTGTATTGCATTAATTGTATTCCCGTAATACAAATAAGGCGGTACCCAATTTTACACTCTACCGTTTACCAAATTCGTTATCTAAAATCGGTTTTAAAATTGATCTGCAATTTTTTATTTTATAAGTGATTTGATCGATTTTAAGTAATAATAATAAAATCCTTATTCTTTAATAACCCTCTGGCGTATTTGCAATAAAAATCTGTCAACGCGAAACCGGTATAGTTAAATAATCCTTGGGTAGCTTTTCTTTATTATCGATAAATAGTTCGTAAGATATGAACGGTTTATGTAAAGAGAGTAATACAATTTACTTCTTTTTTTTCTATGGCAGTGATTATATTTTTTAGTTGTTCGTATATGGCAAGAAAATTATTTTAAAATAAAATAAATTGTTTTTGTTGTTTTTTCTTTGAACATGATATTTAGCTTTAATCTTATCGACTAAGACAAAAATAATGTCACTATAAAACCCTTACTGCTGTATAAAACACACATACTTTAGAGCTTTTTAAAACCACTTTTCCCTCCGGGAATTTAATATATACTACTCTTACTATTCGGGAGTAACCTACTATAAGCAACGATTTTAAGCACATGCTTAACATAGCTGACTTGATCTTTCTTTCCTTGTAAAGTTAAATCTTTAAGTACGTTTGATTTTTATTAATCCTAATATTAATTATAATATTTTCTCCCTCCAGCGTCCGCTCTAGCGGCTACGTCAGCCCGGACAAAAAAAAAACAAATTGCAGCTCCTTAAGATTATATATATATATATATATTTTAAATAAAGGTACATATTTTTTATTTTTAATAAAAAAATCAAATAATTTTATTTAAATTTTAATAAATGCATATATTTAGAAAGTGTTAAGTTTAATTATACATTCTTTTTAAAGGTACTTACCTTTAAAAATTAAGAAATCGGATTAAAGTAAATTTTATGAACTTCCACTTGTTATCACTACTGACGTAATAGCAAGAATAATGCTATTGTGTAATGAAACCGCTTATTTATAATTAAAGGTAATAACCAAGTCGAGCATGTTCAAACACAAGTTGAGTAGCACTCTGCTCGCGTACTAATGTTATTCTGTTCAGAGAAATATATTCATAAAGTTCAAGGAGTTCCTTTTTACAAATTCTACGTTAATTTTTTAAATATTTTTAGCTTTTATACATAAACAATATAAATACGCTACGCATTGTAAATTCTTAGCGAACGAAAATATTTATATGTGAAATCTTCTATTAATTGGGTATTTAACACATAAATATTTTTCTCAAACACTTACAGCCAAAATGGCGCCCCGGACAAATGTCCAGGTTGCCCGCCCCTAGAGCGGGAGCTGCCCCCTATGTTAATAATTAATAATGTTTTCTTTCTTTCGATACATCTTTTCATTTTGTTTCTTTATGATTAAAATTAATATTATTTTAAAAATTATTGGAAATAAGTTAATAAAAATTATTTACTTAATAAATAATTTTCACCCGATTTAATTAAAAAAGAAAATAATTCAACTATAACAGGTTATCGGGGTCTCCCCGGTCTCATCGAGGCACCCTTACCTCCCGCTTCTGGGGTGCCAAAGAACCCCTCCTCCGGAGAGCTACCCTTCCTGGTCCTATCAGTTATCTCTACTGAGAGTTGAGTGTGCATTTCACACACCCGGCCCTCTCTCCCATGCGCGACCCTCACAACCTCGAGGGGCCCCCATGCGTCATCAAAACTATCCCGATCCAGAACACTCTTGCGTGTGTCATGGACCAAGGTATCCTTAGCAATTGGGCTGCCTCCCTGGCGCTACACGTTGCCACGGTTCGCCCCTGGCGTCCACCTCGTTTTCTGACGCTTAAGTTATATGAGTGCAACCGCACGTCCCTAATATCTCCGTTGGCACGTAATTAAAAAGGTGCGGTCTTTTCTTTAACAAACCTCGTACGTAAAAAATTTGAAGTACTAAAGTCATCAGTCACAAGTGTATTCTCTGAGAGTAATAATGTTTATTATATAACTAACACCCATCCAGAATAGCCGAAGCCTGTCATTTGCTTAAGGATAAATATTGACTACGTTTGATGGGTCCGCATATACTGATATCTCCGTTTACATAATAGGCTAAGTAAAGAATGCAAAAGGGAAACCATTTCATTCCATTCTCCTGAAGTGGGGAAGCTTGACGTGGGGTATTTGCTGTTCTTGAAAATTGCTGTCTTTTTTTGGGACTGATTAATAATAACTTATTTCAGGTCGTTAGCAACCAATTCTGTTACATTATTTTTCTTTTGGTTTTAATTATTCATTTCAAACTATCACACAAAAGAATTTTCAGTGAATCAATTAAAATTAATTTTTCAATAAACATTTAATACAAAGAATGAGCTACGTTGAACCATAATTGGAATAAAATTATAAAGAAAATACGTTTGAGAATTGCTTCCAAAATACTAGATGAACAAGTCGATCGATAAACGATAAACAAAAATAAATACTGAAAAAATAATAAAAGTAAATAAACATAAACGTAAAAAAAAAAACCTAAAACAAATGATTATAAAGAAATATTAACAAAAAAACAATTTTTACGAAACTTTATAAATAAAAGATTTTTATATATTTTATGTCGGCAGTTGAAAATTAATGAACAGAATCCATCTGAACAAATCCCAATTGACATACAGTTGCTGCTATTCATCAGAATTTTGTTACTGCAACATTCAGTTTTACTAAGAATAGAGAATTATACTTCAGGATTTTGTAAAAACTTATTCTTTTACTCCTACAGCGATTAAAAAAGAAAAATGTCATTTTTATTTATTAAAAATAAAATAAATTATAAAAAAATAAAAGATTTAAATAAAAATAAATTGAAAGGAAAATTTTGAGGCCTTAGACAAAAATATGTTAAAATAAAAATTAAGATGTAACAAAGAACTGTATTTGCAATATTTTAATTTTTTATTGAAAACCTATATATTTTTTTTTTTTTTTTTTTTCTTGATGATATCGCCATATAAACTTGAAACATGGGATATAGAGATGTGGCGGGAAAAAATATCTTAAAAAAATGCCACGCCTGACCGGGATTCGAACCCAGGAACTCCGGATGAAATACCGAGACGATACCATTCACGTCAGGAAGGCCGGTATTATTATTATTATTATTTATGTTTGATAATTTTTTACTTTTATTAATGGTGATTATTTAACGATCAGAATATGCATTAAATTTTTAATTTTTTATTGTTGTTTAATATGTATTGAAAATTTATATTTCCGAATTTATAGTTATATTTATTTTCAGTATGCTCTCTTTTCCTCTTTTGCTGTTTTAGCTTCCGGAACTACCGTAAGGTATTACTTCAGAGAATGAATGAGGATTTTATGTTTAAATGTGAATAAATTGTAGTCTTGTACAATATCAGGTCGACCATTCCTGAGAAGTGTAATTAATTGAAACCCAACCACCAAAGAACACCGGTATCTACGATCTAGTATTAAAATCCGTATAAAAATAACTATCTTTACTAGGATTTGATCTTTGGAATACTCGTCTTGGAAATCAGCTGACTTGCGATGTCGCGTTAACCACTAGACTAGCCCGGTGGGTAATTTTCATTATGCTAAATTTTACTAAAGTAACGATTTCGCTACAATAATTAATCGAGATCCCATGATAAAAATAGACAGAGATTAGTATAACTAAAGGAAAACTCCTATTTTTCAGAAAGATTGAAATATCTATCCGTCAACTTCTATCCGAAATTAAAATTTTAAATCTAAGAATCCAACATTAATTTTTTTAATTACAATATGTCAATATCGTGTATATATATATATATATATATATATACACACACGCAGATAGATAGATAAATGAACACAATTGAAAATTTGATAAAACATTAAAACACTGAACAAAATGGACTTCACAAAAATTAACCTTTTACTTTATAAAATTCAAAATGTAAATAAATCCAACTGGCAAATCAGCAGCATTATCAATCGAATTTGAACCAAAGCACTTTTTAAACAGTAGTCGGTAGAAAGTAATTTTTTAACGAAAAGGGATATTTATAACGAAAAGACAAAATCATCACAATTAATCCTGAACATTAAAAAACTTAACAAAACATTACGGAACTTCACAAATTGTAATCTTTCACTTTATAAAAGTCAGAGTTTAAATAAATCCAACTGGCAAAACAGCACTACTAAAAGGATTTAATTCGAACTACTCTCTAAACACAGTGAACGGTTCAAAATATCTCTAACTCTCTTTCTACGGGTCAGAAGGAGGATTTCAATAGCTTTAAACCTTCTCCATTTTGTAATAACCCGCGTGTAAATCAGACCAGTAGTTTTTTAGTCTATAGCGGACACACATACGAACATTGCCTTTTAGATACATAAAAGAAGAAAATAATATTGTTTTTAAATATCTCGACACCGGCGCAACTTAGGGTATAGTTTTTGCAAAATTTTTTTTTTCTTTTCGTTTTTTTTGTCTTCGGTCATTTGACTGGTTTTATGCAGCTCTCCAGCTGTGCGTTTGTGTGTGTGTGTGTGTGTGTGTGTGTGTGTGTGTGTATGTTTGTGTGTGTGGCATTATGCGCTCGACATCTCCGTATCCCTTTTTTGTATGGAATGTTAACAACTAGTGAAATCGCTACGCAACCATCAACATCTTTCATTTTAAGACCAACTTTAGTCTCGTCATCAAATTTTATGAGTATAACTTCCGGTAACTTTCCTCCCTTGTATAACAAAACCAAGGCGGGGAGAACGTTGTTCTTGCGTTTCGTCTGACAAACGTTTGTGTATTAAACTGACATAATGAGCATGATTCTCTAGAATTTCATTCCGTAATAATCGACTGTTATACGTTGTCATTTGTGACAGTCAACTCTCTCGACATTGAGATGTCTTCTGCAGAAATATTCCTGGCACTTCTTACTCTATTTTTTTTTTCAACGATCACTCCTTCCTGGGCAAATTCCTTTCCGTTAAACGTCACTGTCTCATTTAAGCAACACATTTAGTAGGCCTAACCATATTTTAATTATATAATAATATCAAAATATATATATATATATATATATGGGTATAATTTATAAAAATAGTGAAAATAAAAACAGACTTTAACGAATAATAGTATCAAAAAATTACAAATGTATTTTTATATACTTTTACAACTTATACTTTTACAACTCAAATTATTTACAAATAACTATTTTTGAGGAAGTTGATGCCAGCCAACACAAAACAAACCTGTGATCTATGTAATCCAAATCGTAACAAACAATGCAAAATTGGTAATAGTAGTTTTACAAAAATAAAATGAGATTTACAAAAATGAGATATAAGAAAAATATGATATAAGAATACTTTATAGACGGTTAGGTACATGTATTATCACCAATTATAATTTAATTTAATATAACATAATAAATAAATATAAAGTGAATTTATTAAATAAAAACATTTAGTAATAATCGCATATTTTTGTAAAAATACATTTTTCTACAAATAAATATACAATTTAATTTTACTACTGTTAAAGAAAATTTAAAAAATTCCACAGACAACCAGTACTTAAAACGGACAAGATTTTTAAAGAACTGTATGGGTGAATGCATAGAGAAAGGTTACGAATGATGTGATATTTAGAAGGATTAAGGAGAAAAAAAAAAGCTTATTGAGAAATCGATACGCTAATTGGCAGAAAAACATATACATTGAGGATTAGTCTTTAATAATATATAGACATATTCCTAACACAGGATTTAAAAACAAATTGATAAAATTTCACATAAAATTTAAGGAAATGGCTGATAAAATAGTCTGATAATTGATTGCTATCAAAAAAAAAGTCTTAGAAGCTAACTTTATACGAGATGAAAAATAATATACAGAACGTACATAAAAATAGAAAAATTCTGAAAAAAATAATAATAAAATGAAATCGAATTAAAAGACATATTTAATAAATGAATGAACAAGTACTGAGAGATCTGTCAAAACGTACCTACAATACTTTTATATTAATTTTTACATTCATCATCAATATTTATTTTTACATCTCTCGCAATTATATAAAAAGATTATAACAAAAAAATTGTGAATAAACGAGTTAAAGAAATAAATTTAATTTTTTTTTTTTTTTTTTAACCGCCGGAACCACCGTTAAGGTATATCTTTAGAGGATGAGATGAATTATTTGTAGCGCGTGTGAAAAATGCCATGCCTGACCGGGATTCGAACCCGGGATCTCCGGATTAAAGGCCGAGACGCTACCACTCCGCCACGGAGGCCGGATTTTTTTCATATAATGATAGCACGAGAACATATACTAAATAATTATTTTAAAAAATAAAAAGATGGCACCGAAATAAAAATGCGCTAAAACGTAAGAAATAATTTCATTCAAATACTTAATTCCTTAAGACATTTTTTTTTGAATCGGCGCCTGCTTCTACAAAATTAATTTCTACATATAATATAAATTTTTTTTTTTTTTTTGTCTTCAGTCATTTGACTGGTTTGATGCAACTATCCAAGATTCCCTATCTAGTGCCAGTCGTTTCATTTTGGTATATCTCCTACATTCTATATCCCTAACAATTTGTTTTACACATTCCAATCGTTGCCTGCCTGCACAAATATTCCCATCTACCTGTCCCTCCAATATCAAAGCGACTATTCCAGGATGCCTTAATATGTGCCCTATAAGAATGTCTCTTCTTCTAACTATATTTTTCCAAATGCTTCTTTTTTCATCGATTTGCCGCAGAACCTCTTCATTTGTAACTTTATCCA
>JAAAKQ030252812.1:0-10897 GCA_010016005.3 Zanna intricata | reverse complement strand
AATAATAAAAAAAAACACCCGAAACCCAATTTTTGACATGATTACCATAATTTCCCCTTTAAATACAGCTATTCTAATTATATTCCCCGGGAAAGTAAAACTAATTAAAATCAACAATCCTAAAGAAGATGACCAGTTATTCTAAACACAACAGGAATTCCACTAATAATATTAACAAAATTAAGCAAAGAATGTATGATAAAGAAAGTAAAGTTAATCATTCCTATACCTTCCAGAAATTTCTAATTTAATATGTAGCACTCTTCTTGATTAAAGCGACATTTATTACACATTACTTTACTATAATAAGATGAATTAATATTAATATGTTGTTTTATATCATCTTATCTATCACCCTTTATTATTGCTCTGATACATGTAAAGCACTTGAGGTACAAGATCCATCAATCAGTCGGTGAGACCGACTTCTTTCTCACCCAGCTCCTGTAAGGGCATGGCAAATTTGGTTCCTATTTGTCCAGGTTCGGCATACGGGCTGACCCTAGTTGTCATTACAGACATTACAGAGAGGGGGGTGGAGGTATGAATCAATTAAAACAGATTGATTCAAAAAGAATAAAACAAACTTTCAGGGTATGTTCTACTGATTAAAATAATGAAGAAAGTTCTTTTAAACATAGGTTACATTTCCTTAACGAGTGTTGGCTGACGAAAGATATCAACTTAATTTCTGCGTCTCCGGTAAAATTAAACCAGATAATTTTCAGGATCCAAATTTAGAGTAAATTTTAGTTGTTTTAATATGAAATCTGACCTGAAAAATTTTTTAAAATAATTGTCCCAGAACTGTATTTTTTGAGAAATGCGAGATAAAAAGACAAAAAGTTGAGGTCGGAAGAAATACTACTTCAAGTTTATTATATATTAACTTTATTAAACGGGTAATAAATACATAAAAGAGTTAAACGAAACCTGTAGAGAATATTATTTTAATTAAAATGGTAAATAAAGTCCACAGAAACTAAATACAAACGTAAGAATTTCCAGTTTTAATAAAAACAAAATGCGGAAGATTTTAAACGAAACAAAATTTCCAGTATTATGAAACAAAAGAATTAAATATTTAAAAAAAATTAATAATCAAAATTTTAAAAAATAAATGAAGAATCCATTTGTTTGACGTCTTTAAAGTTAATTAAAAATAAATATTTTAGACTCAGACTCTGCCCGACAATTCCTGAGAGGAGTGTTTAATCGAACCCGAACCAAAATACACCTGTATCCGATGTCTAGTATTCAAATAAATATAAAAGTACTAAATTATACTAGGATTTGAACCTCAAATCTTGGACTTCAAAAATTAGCCGTTTATCAACTGATTTTTGACGACGACTTAACCACTAGACCGACTTAACCGTTAGTCCGATGGGCTAATAAATGATCGTATTGTATGTGAACAACGATAAAAGTTTAATTAAGTGAATGGAATAGTGCAAATATCTCATTACGTAACAATATCTAATAAATAGGCAGTATTTGACGAAAGGTAATATTTATCAGATTTTAGTTTTTTATTAATGGAATAATTTATTAATATATTAATAAATAATCAATATATTAAATATAATAATATATTAAATAAATGGATAATTTAAAAATTGTTATAAAAAGTTTTTTTTTTTTTCAAAGTGAATATACATAGTCTAACTAGATATATATATATATATATATATCTAGTTAGACTAGGTATACCTAGTATACTGAAATTCAAAATATACTTTTTCTACGAATATTATTATTCTTGCTTTGTTAAGCGCATGTTTTTAAATATTAAAAATAATTTCAAGTAAACATTTCTCGTAATAACCAGCCCCATTAATATAATTAATAATTTTTGAAGTGTGTAAGTTCAAATAACTTATCTATTTTTTAAATTCCCTTTTTTAAAACTCATAATAGCCGTTTTGAATATACTCCACATTTTATTTCCAAAGAGATTAAATAAAGCAGATTAATTCAATATTGAAAAATTAAAATAATAGATATGAAAAACAAAATATTTCAGTGTTTATTTATTCTTTTTAAAGTTATATATGAATATTAATAAAATATTTTATATAAATATTGTTACGGAAATTCATTTCTATGGATTAAAATATTATATATAATTAATTTGAAATTTTACTGAATAAAACAAATTTTAATATTTATTCGTAGAAATACGAATGCAATATGGATGAATAAAAATTTAATTAAATCGTTATGTTATAAACCAAAGTTTTTTATGTGCAGATCAAAACGTTCCTTTTTAAATCTAATTTATTATGTATAACCTATTTATTCAATGTTTTTTAGTTAAATTTAATAAAATCATCTGCACGTGTTGCGATTTATTAAAGTAAAAAATGTATAAACATTTTTTAATAAAATATTAAATGCGTACAAACGTAACTGAAAAGTTTTTCTTTAAAATTACCTTTTTACCCGACTACAATCAGAGAATTCATATATATAGATAATGTTTGTTTTTGTATCCCTATAACACCAAAACAGTTTCGTTAATTTTGTAGTTAAGTAAGAAAGAAATAAACGATTAGTAAATAATATTGTACGCTGGAAGAGCGGTGAAAATAAAACGGCGGATAGTACGACTAGATATGATTTTTCCCAATTTAATAAACCGAAATCTATGTGCAAGTTAGTGCTTGAGATATCAAACAAATTTTTAATATATTTTAAGAGGAAATAGAACAGCCGGATTCATTCAATAGGAGCTTAAGTATTTAGGTCACTAAGTAGGAAATACACTCCCTAATTTTTTTCATAGATCCCGCGATCATACCGCAAGCGTACTAGTTCTACGACTCTCATCTTCCTCTGTTTAAACTTAACAGGATACGACTAATATCCGCAGGATTTAAAGGAAGAAAATCTAACGGGGAAGAAGAGATTAACGAAGAAGCAAAAGAGTTAAACGGTTTTTAAACCGTACGATCTACCCACAGAGAAAGTACAGCGTAGGACGATTATTATTAATAAATAACTATTTTTAAAAACTGGAATGGACATCAAAATGTGCTAAAATGTTAGAAATATTTTCGTCCAAATACTTAATTCCTTAAACTTTTTTTGAATCTGCGCCAAAATACATGATCGTATTTACATGCGGTACTTGAACGGACCGGTAGATGGAGTAATTAAATTTTCGTAATAATCGGAAACGTAAAAGTAATCAAAGCGCGTAAATATGAATTTCACTGATGTAATATCGGTATTGGTTTTTATGAAGTATTCGTACATAGTAAACCAGTAAATTATAACCGATCAATTGGAAATATTTTTCGAAAGAAGGAGGGTACCTTTAACTTACCTATCGGATGGCGAAAATTTTTTTTGTTACTTTTTAGACAGATTTTTTTAATTAAAAATTTTTTCAACATCACAGTACCACATGAAAAGCAGCCGCATCCACTTATTTGAATCATATTAATAGGAAAAACGTTATGCACGAACAAAATTAGAAAAACAAAATTCCGGTCGAGTACTTAACCTCCTTTTTAGAAGTCGGTTAAAAATAGAGCAATCCGCTTATAGATATTTAGGGATGGGAGAGAGTTTTCGCATAAATAACGTACACCTTTTCGCAATTGGTTTTTTTAATAGTTCCCGATAAAAAAAAAAAAATCAAAATAGTTTTACCTAAGATAAACAGAGAAAAATGGATTACCCTAATTTTCACTTCAATTTAGCGAAAATTAATGTTTTTTTATATAATCGATCTATTATTTCAATAACCGTACAAGCTATCTGCATAACACTTTTTGAACATAGTAAATTGTTTTATATACAGGTACTGAAGATAAATTATGAAGAAATATTAAAAAAGTACTACTTTTTATTTCTTAAAAAATTTAAAAATCTATGAAAAAATCTATAATTTTTATTTAGTAAAAAAAAGTAGATATACTTTTATATTTTCAAAACTTATTTAAATAATGTCCTGATATTTGAGCAGAAAAATTTAAATGGTACTTGAGAAAATGGGTCACAAACTTGGCAAATTTAACGTAGGTTTAAATATCCGGTTCCGCACACCTTGTGCAACGTCCTCTTTATTTAGACCAAACTCTTCAACCGACTATAGATCTTTCTTAACAAATATACGTCTTTTAATTTTTTTCACAGAAATCTGTATTAGATTTTTTTCTAAACTAATACTTGAAATTCTTAGTAACTAAAAAACTTTTACCTAAAAAAAAACTTAATTACAGTAAAACTTTTTTCTTATATAATACATTGAATTCATTAAGAATATTACTTCACCCGTCTATGAAAATTGTGATACAGTAAAAGTTTTTATTCCTAATATATGGGAATATTTTATACGATTTTTAAGTACAAGGAACTATTATAATCACGAAAAATTTCGGTTTTCATATTTCAATGGAAATATCAATTTTGACCATTCCTATACCTCTTTTGACTAGTTTCGGCTTGACGTCTGTACGTATGTACAGTACATATTTTGCATAACTCAAAAACGATTAGCCGTAGAATTTTATAATTTTGGATTTAAGACTGTTGTTACATCTAGTTGTGCACCTCCCCTTTTTATTGCAATCGACTGAACCAAAAACAGCTCAAAATCCAAATGTTTTTGGATTTTGGGTTTTTTCTTAACTGCAGTAATAAACCCTCATTGAGGGCTTCAACGGTATATCATAAGTGGTACTTATTTTTACTAGTTCCAGAGTTATAGCCAACCAAAATTTTAATTAATGAAATATTTGGATCTTACAGCAGTACACATCGATTCGAATCAGACTTCATCTCCTTTTTGTTTTAACGGTTTTTTAAAAATTTAAATACGAGTATACAGATTTATTATTAATTGTTAACCTCTGATTGTAAAAAAAATTGTACGAAAATAATAATTAAAAAATAACAATAAAAAAAAAAATATCAGAAGATATTAACGAAATAAAATTTTGTGTACTTTTCATTTTACGAAAAAATCTGTTGTGGATACCACATGACTTCCTTGTACGCCTGTTAAATTAAAATTTTATTAAAATCAATCTATTTCTATTCTATCAAAATCAAATAAAATTATAATTTTATTTCATAAATAACTTCTGTTATTTTTTTAAATATTGTTTATTGTCATATCTATTTAATCCAGGTGATAATAACGCTTTAGCGTTTTTCGCCCCTACAAAAAAAAACCTCTGATATTTTTTTCATTTTTTTTTTTGTTATTATTGAATTAATTTTTAATAAAAATTTCTTTTTTTAAATCAGAGGTTAATAGTTGTCAATAAATCAATATATTTAAATTAAAGAAAAGGTTAAAAAACAAATGAGATGAAGTGTGATTCGAACCGATGTGTACCGTTGTAAGATATATATTTCATTAATAAAAATTTAATTTAGCTATAACTGGAACCTATGAAAATAAGTACCATTTATGACATATCGTTGAAAAGCTCTCGATGAGCCCTTATTACTATAGTTAAAAAAAAGTCTAATCAAAATGGATTCAGGGATGGTCAAAATGGATATTTCCGTTGAAATCTGAAAACCGAAATTTTTCGCGATTACAATACTACCTTGTAATTGAAGTAAAAATGTATATGTATAATTTAATAGGCTTACAAGGAAGTCATGTAAATCCACATCAGATTTTTATAACTAAAATATCAAATATAATTCAATTTGTTTTCTTAATGTCATTAATAAGAATGTTAAACGATCTATAACAGGACATGATTTAGTCACCGTCTTAAAATAATATTAAACAAAAAGGGCTACTGTAATTCTAAAATGTTTAATCCCTTATGATGATGTTATACAGATCATTTTTAAATAAGCATTCATAGAATTCAATAGAGTAGTTAAAATTCATTTTGATCGACACAGAAATCTTGAGTTTTTGAAAATAATCAGTATAAATAAAAACAGTCTGGTTAATGTATATCGGGTAAAATTTATTAACATCTACTTTTATAAATTCACCTAAGTTTATATTTTCTAATATAAACAAATAAATTATTAAAATAACAAAAACACAATATAATTTAAACTGAAATGAAAAAGATTTAATGGAATAATTTTAAACAATTTACTTATACAGAGCCTTAAGGTACTATATAACGAGCAGTAGCTCTGTTCAATACGGTCAAGTATTTACTATCACGGTAATTGTAACGGTTTTATAGTTATTTATTACATACGTAATAATACTGCACAAATGAATTTAATAATTCTTTTAAGATCATTAAATTTGTTATAATTTCTACTAGTATAAATTCGTTATTTATTACACTAGTTATAAATATAATATAAATATTGCTTCTATATATGTACGTATGTATATAAGAAAATAACTTTACATTCCTTTTCTAATTGTTTATGACGAGGAAAAATATTTCTATGAGTAAAATTAAATGAAGAAGTTGGATTTGTTTAATTAAATAGATTTGTTGAATGTATGATGACAGATATTGAGGGTAACACATCTTGAAGATCATTAAACTTTATAAAAAATCTTACTCAAAAATTTCCTTTCATTGAATAAAATATTTCGTCTTACCTTTTTGCTTTCTATTAATAATCGGAAACGGTGTGAATATTAAAATTTTCCTACAGTAAGGGGTGTACTAATTTGTTGATTTGTTGATCAACCTACAATATGAACTGTTGGAGCCACTTTCTTTGAGATTCATGATGTTCATTATAGATATATTCTCTCTAAAAAGAGTGAATATATTATTCGGCAGTCTGAATATCACCTGCATTTCAGTCGGTTATTTTATTGATATATGACAATGTATGGCAGGCTTATGCGACAGGTTCTCGAATCCCGAGTTAATAACATCTTGAGCTAGCCTAAGCTAAGCAGGTTCCACAGAAGTGATAAAGTAAGTGCGCATAGTGTCCTGCCCCTTACCGACTAAACCTCTATCACCGCTCTCCACCACCCCGAGACCGAACCGGCAATTAAGCATTACTCAGACTCGGGGAGGCGACTTTGGGTTCAGAAGATCTGGAGTCCCCTTGCCTCATAATCGCCACCCATCCGCGCAAGCACGGACGAATGACGACTCAGCAGGAAGCTATCTGTCTCCCCGTTCCCTTTCGGTCGTAATCTTCACCGCAGCGATAGTGAAATTTCCACATGTGTTGGCGTAAAGGCGATCCTCTATCTTCCGGTCTGGAATAGGATTAAAACAGAACAAACTAGAATTCTCTTAAACTATCCGTTTCATCCTTTAAGGCCTGTGTAAGAAAGTAATTCAACTCCCCTTGCCACCTATCACACCAAGCGGCAAGATCTGTGATGAGTCTCTTTGTCCAGCGTCTTTATCACCTATCGCCCATCTATTTCTTCAACTGTGTCTGAGTCCAGATTGGGCCTCTGTTCTATCTCTGCTACCGTACCGATCCCACCTCTCTCTTATAAGTAGATCTATTGGTGGCACCAATGACTGTACACATACTGCCTCGTAAGACACGGTACGGTAAGCAGAGATAACTCCCAGCAGAGATCTTCTAAGCACAGATTGTAAGGCTAGAAAATTTTTTTTCCTCAAAACTGGGGACGCGTATAACATTATAGATGAAACTATTAACCTACGCTTAGTCGGGCGAGGTACTATCCTAGTGGACATAAGCAGCTGAAGCGATTTAAGAGCTGTATCAGCTCTTTCGATCACGTATCTAATATGGTTACTAAATTGTAGTGAACGGTCAATCACAAAATATTTTATGATTGCCTTAGAACCCAGGCGATTATCGCCGATTATCAAGTTGATGGGGCCGACATGTCTTCTTTCAGCCAGTACTATAAAGCCACATTTATTTTGAGCTAGTTCTAGGTCGTGTCTCTCCATCCAAGTCTTGACTAGCAACAATGATTGGTTGCCCCTCTCTTCAACCACAGCCTCGGATTTACCAGCCAACCAATATTGCCAAGAGGTCAGCGTACGCCACGATCTCAATGTTGACGGGCAGATTGAGTCTCAACACTCCATCGTAAACAACAGACCACAGGAGCGGGCCAAGTAAAAAGTCTTGCGAAACTCCACGGGTGGTCTTAAAGCTAATCTTAGTATTCTCTGTATCGGCGTATACCCATCTATTGTGTAGGTAGTCTTGAATCTGACGTTGGAGATATGTGCTAACTTCGCGACCCCTTAGCGCTGTCATTATGGCCTGTGATGTTACCGTGACAAATGCATTTCTTACGTCTAATAAGATCAATGTCGAAAGTCGTTTAGTCACCCTGCCTGACCCCCTCAGCTCAGGTGATGACTTTGTTCACAGCCTGAATCGCGTTGGTCGTCCTTTCCGGAAGCCAAAATAATGCTCATGTAGACAACCTGTCTCTTCCAATTCTTCTCATATTTTGTCTACTAATATCCTTTCAACAATTTTCCTAAATTAGTTATCAGGAACAACGGACGGTACTCCTGTGTATTGCCTTCATCTTTGTGTTTTGGTAAAAACATGAGCCTAGATACACTTAAACATCTTGGAAAAGAATTATCCGTAATCTGTATCTAAAGTAAAGAAACCAGGATACTACCTCAGCTGCACAATAATTATTTAAATAACAAATAGTAGCTTGTTATACAAAGCTAGATCAGTATATGTTATTAACAACAGATAATTAAATTAAATTAATTCTGTTATCAGATTTTATCAGTTAAGCTATATTAGTAAATAAAGTATTCACCATTGTTATCTTAAGATAACAAACTATCCCGTGTCGTAAATAACTCCATGTAAATACGTCAGTAACCCGCACTAACTAGAAAAAATATAAATCAGACAATTATAAACCCTATTGGTACTGGCAATAAGGTCAATAAATTAAATCATTCGTTAAAAAATGAATCCGTTTCCAAAACTCTATTTAATATTAAAAAACACGTCCAATCAAATCAACCTAACGTTCCCAATCGTCCGAATCCGAAAAGACTTATATGACAGTATTATTACGACAGACTTAGAGAAGAAAGCAACCGCTATAATTGTCATTTATCTAATAAACCTTACATGTAATGCTAGTTATTCTTTAGAATCGCTAGCGACCTACCTCAGGAGGATAACGGTATAGATAACAACGCAATAATAATTTTAAAAAATGGAGTTTTATTTTGCCAGAAAAGGTTTCCAATAATTCTTTAAAATTTGTCAAATAAATAAGGAAAAAACGAACAAATTCTAACGATTTTTCCACGTTTAAAAGCTATTAAATTATTAAATAATAATAAAAAATTGTGTATAAAATTAAAAACTAATTTACATAAAACATTAAAGTATTAAATTTACCACAAATATCATTCAAAATTTAAACCGAATATCAACACTTAATCAAATTAATAATCACTTAATATTAATTTATCATAATAGCTTTTATATAATAAGCTGTTGACAGATTTCGTATCCTAATAATTAATGAATGATAATGAACAAATTTTAATTATCTCTGGTAGTACGAGTAATTTAAAATTTAAATTTATTTGCTACTTCAACAATACGGGTTACTGGTTACTGTTATATAATGCGATATAGATTATGATGAGGACGTTGGAAATAATTATGTTTACATAGCTACTAGGTTAATAATGAAGAAAGATAATTGTTTCGCACGAAATGTAATTTTATAAACACTTATAAAATAGGTTTATATTTTAATATCATAAAATAGAAGACAACTATAATAAATTTTTGTTTGTAACCTTAATGATAAAATAGAGATAATAATTTATTTTTCCTTAATAATTTTCAAATAACATTATTAATAAAAAATAGTAAAAAAAAAGTGAAAAAAGTAGCCAGCCGCGGGGCTGGCCAACAGAAGTGAAAACTTGAAACAATGCGTACCGATCATTTGTTAATTATATTTGATTCTAATGTATGTGATTATTCATTTAAAAGAACTTAATAGACTACTTAAGAAATCTATTTATAATATAGTGTAGTTAATTAAATAATTTGATAATAAAAATAAAAATGGTTTCTTTATTCAATAAATGTTAGGAAACATTTACATTTAACAAGGAATTATAATATATATATATATATATTTTACAAAATATTATTACATTATATTATTATTCTATTTCTGTAATATTTAAATTATTTGTATTATTAGATTCTTCTAAAAATGAAACAAATGGTTTATGATAACTAAAATATGAAAAAAATACTCTTGAATGAAATCTATCCAAATATCTAGTAAATATGCATCTATTGTTGTTTTATATCGTGCTGTACTTAAATTTTTATCATTAGACATTGTTCAGTTTAATTTTTCTTTTAAAAAGTATATGAGTGGCTGTGATAATTGTTCAGCAAAATTTGTGTGGAAGTCTCTGCTCAAAATTGTATTGTTTCATGAAAATTATGATTTAATAATTTTGATCCTTCTTCTGTAAATATTTGCAAACTTGAATGTAAAAATTGTATAATTTCTTGAACAGTATTTCTTAGTTAAATATAAACGGCTATTATCAAGAGCTTTTGTCCATTTAAATATTTGAAATGAGTTACGCATATTTCTTATAATATTTTTGAAAAAAAACCCGAATGAACTTTTTTTTTTAACGCTTGAAATATATTTTATTACGTATTAAATGGATATATATTTATTTTGAATTGTGCGGGCAATAATGTAAAATGTTTGAATGTTGAGAAGAAATAGAGAAAGAGAGAAAAAAAAATTAAGAGATAGAAAGAATGAGAGCTTTAACTGAGGAAGAGAATACCACCTCTACAGTATTATGCACTGTATATTCGAAGTATATGTACACGTGACATTATTTTCTAATTATACGCATGCCACTATTATTTTTATGTGTAATATACAATTTATGTATAATATATACTTTTACGTTATATATAATTACAATGTATATTGAACATGTAT
>JAAAKQ030252801.1:0-10897 GCA_010016005.3 Zanna intricata | reverse complement strand
ATTGCTTTCAGCTGCGCAGTACTCAAAAGATTGAGTGATGTTGCTATGGCCGTTAAAGTCCTTCTGACCTACGCCCTCAACAACTACTGAAGAGATACTGCCCTCTTTCAGGAATCATTCCTTAATCTGACTCTCAACAGATACCTCTCCGACATGGTTGCACCTTTGGTCCAGCTACTCTGTATCACTAAGCACGCAAGCCCCCCCATCATCGGCAAGGTCTCATGATTCGTAGAGGGAAACGGATATAAATACTCTTAAAAATTATAATAATCGATTCAGTATTCAAATAATTTCAACGGAATACAAAAGGTAGAATGGTTAACATTAATGCGGTAGTGAGTTCGGCTTCCATCCGGAAAGTTCTGAGTTCGAATATCATGCTTATCGTTAACAGAGCACAAAAACAATCTCTCATCTTACCATTAAAAAAGAACCGTAATTAGTCGACACCCTGCATATAAAAAATGAAATGTTAGACTTCTTTTAAAACAATTATTCATTCCATTTCCTGCAAAAAAAAAAATACTCCGATAACTTACTTTAACCTTTTTTTAACTTTTCATAAAACACTGTCACCCCAATCAATCACGCAGGTATTGCAATACTCGTTTTTATTTGTAAAGCCAATAAACAATATATGTCTACAAAAGGATAATTTCAATATCGGATATCCAATATGCCAGGAATAATAAAATATTTTGGAATACCATACGTCTTCCTACAAACTATTTATTTTAATTAATGAGAATAACATAACATATAAATACAAAACGGCAAGAAACAAATAAAATTGTTATAAAACAAAATGTTAATATAATAGGTCAAATGTTAATTAATGAATAGATATATTCATCTGTATTAGGACATATTCCTAACTTTTACAAATATCTTGTTTGTTAACCAAAACATTTTTTATGATTATTTTAGAATAAAAATGTCCCATTACGTTAGATATAAATAACTAGCAGCAAAATAATGGAATAAATGATTTTTTGCTTCAAAACTGAAAATATTTATGTAACAGTACCTAAATAAATTTGAACGATCTCATGATTGTGGTTAACTAATTTTTTTATTGAAAATAAAGCATTTCAGAATAATGTTTTCCATTTACAATCGATCAACTGCTAAAAAACAGATATCGTAAATCTGTATCAAACGATAAAGATTAACAGTTAAGATGAGTTATACTTTGCATAAGGTTCATGCACGATAATATAATAATAAGGGAAAAACAAATTAACCAAACTACAGAAATACATTAATTCTTTTTAAGTAAACATCCGCTATACTGATAATTGCCGGTTCTGAAGGATCACTTTATTGCAATGGAATAAAAAAAAAAACAACCTGTTCAAAAAACAAAAAAATTAATGTTAAATTTCAAAGTTAACACCAATATCGATTGAAGTCTACAGGACACCTGTTTAATAGAAAATCTCAAAATTTGGGTTTGCAGACAGAAATCGAGAATATTTTGTACAACTCCAAAATTGGTAACGGAACAGTAATGTTGGTTTTTTATCAGGATTATCCACCATCCACAAAAGCTAAAATGAGGCTTCTCTTCCCGTAGTCTTCACTGAAATCTGAAGACTATCCTCACATTTCAGTACAAAAAATAATTTCAATTTCAATGTTGAAAGTTGATTTCGTAGTGAGAGGATAATAATTATAGGTATCTTATTAGGATTTATTTGTCACGAAATTTAAGGAAAGGTTTTGCTTGAAGAAAATATATACCATGTAGCTCCTTAAAATAAAATAAAAAAATGAACATTTGATTGAAAAAATAAATAAATAAAATACTTTTTATTTAGTCGGTTAATTTCATTTAAATTATCCTAATCCGGAGGTAACGGGTTCGAATCCCGGTCAGGCATGACATTTTTCATACACGCTACAATTCATTCACCTCATCCTCTGAAGATATACCTTAACAGTGATCCGGAGGTTAAAAAAAAAAAAAAAAAAAAAAAAAACCTTCTGGGTAAATATTTCGGAAATATTTTGCACCATAATTAGAAGTTTGAACAGCGTTAGCCCAATAAAGTGCCAAAAAAATATTAATTCAGGAAACACATCTTTCTGTTTTTGTTCAAATAGGGAAAAAGATTGGAAATTACAATCGCGCATAATATGATATGAAAACAAAAATTCCCATTCAGTTAGAGTAATAATTCAAAATTATTATACAATAGAAAGTTTAGATAAAACTCGAAAGATATCCTTGCAAAAATGTTTCTTTAAAAACCCTGTCATTATGCGGAATAAATGAGGTTGTAACCGATCTAAAAGGAAGACATGAAACATTTTCTATACACATACTTTATTTTCTATTGCACCTTCGTTGAATTAGGGCTCTACAAGCAGCGGGTTTTCTAGTATGAGTAGTAGTGTTTTTCGGTAGCTTGTTATAAGTATGAATCGCCCGGAGTAGTTAATTAGGATTCAAGGACGTAAATAAAATGTTGGGGAGAGTGTCGCAAACCAATCGGGTCTACTAAAACATCGGGTCTAGCATCTTGTTTGTTAAACTGATGAAGAAAAAAACCATTAATTGTAATTGAATTTCTGGTTTTCACAGGTGAATTCTGATGAAATCAACGCCGAAAAATTTTAGGTAGAATATAAAATAAACTATAAGATGCAATGACAAAAAACGATTTCTGGATTAAGAAATTAATCCGCCTCTCTTGAATGAGGTAACCGGATATATTTTAAATTTTATATAGCATATCATTTCTTCTTATCATCAATTACTCCAACAGGAAACGTTTAATTAAAATCGGTGCAAAGGCTCTTAACTTAGTCAATAAAAGAAAGAAAAAACTAAAAACGATCGAAGGTTATCTCTATGATATCAGAGTAAAAAATAACCGTCTTAAAAGTAAAAACCTTCCCAAGTAGAGTCATTAAATTTTATTATTACAGATATTAAAAATAAAAAGGTATTAAAACAATAATCAGTAAAAGCTACATCAAGAACTAAATTGAAATCTAAGCTGATAAAGATTAGGTAACGTAAGTGAAAAATACTAGCTCGGAGCAAACAAAAGGGAAGACGGCTTTTGTAATTTTTATAAAGTTATTGATTCTCTCCAATAATAAAAATTTCAAGACACTAGTCTAAATATAAATGACTCGTGTTAGTAACGGAAGTGTTTAGATCTCTAAACGAGAATAAATACGATCGATCAGTAGTATTATTACAGACAAACAAAAAAAAGTTCCTAATTTAAAAAAAAAAAAAAAATCATACTCGATAATTAGGTCAAAGAAAAAATGTCGGTTGTTCAATAAACTGAAACAATAAATTGAAAATCGTGTTTTATCGATGATATAAGATCTACTCTGAAATTTCAAAAGAAAAAAATAAAACTTCGTAGTTTTTAAATAAGTAAAAATTTTCAATGGAAAAGATATTTTCCGACACAAGTTCAATATGAATACTACAAAAATCAACCAAAATTAAACACACACGTTTATCATCGTTGAAAAGTAAACGAGAAAATAAATAAACCCGTTCAACTAAAAACTCGCACGATGTTTATACAACAGAATGAAATGAATGATACCGTATAAAACTTTTACAACTTTCAGAAGTTTGAAAACCATAACTGCAAAGTAACATTAAGAAAATAAGTAAATCAGCAAGTAAAGAACAAAAACTTTCAAAATACTGTGACGCTCGGAAAAAAAACGTTAACAACAAGGTGAAGAAAGCGTGTAAGAAATATAGAAAGAAAATTTATTGAATAAACTCGGCACGAAAGGGAACACACAACTTATTATTATTGGACTTGTCCCTGAAACTCCCACAGGATTAAAAATAAAGACACAATTCTGGATATTGAAATTCAGCGCTGTAGCTGCAACTAATAAAAACTAAAGCGATACTTATAATATATTTTATATTACCGAGTTGTTAAGTATATAGTTTTTAAAAACACATCAAACTTTTTTAAAGTTTCAAAAAAATTTCTTCAGTTTAATCCAAAAAAAATTTGCGAAAAATAATTGTTAAATGAGCACAGAAATGAAGGGACCAGTTTTTATAGACTAAGGGTTTAGTAGTCGATCAAATTCGCGGACATATTAAAACGCTTACTGCTAAATTTAAGGAAATTATACCCATATGTACAGGCTGCCGTAATAAAAGAATAAAAAGAAATAAGAGCGTTTACAATATCGCACTTATATATCATAATGATACATTCCTATTTTTGTATTATTAAATAAATATCGTACTTTATATACGATAAGATTTATTATTTAGCAGCATTAACTTAAGTAAAGTTAGGAGCGAAGTGGTTTTTCGTTTCCTTCTTCACTGATTGCCCTATAAATGACACCTTCACTTAAAAGGTGTCATTTGCCATGAACAACTGATGTTCATGGCCGTAAACATCAATACTTTCTGAGAACTTTTGACTAATGCTGCCTTACATACCCGCTTTTTATGCCTCACAGCAAGAAAAATAACCGGGGCAGATTGATTGTAAACATAAAAATTATCTCCCTTTCTCCACCCAGCAGTATAAAAGTAAAGGTACAAACGCATATAAAATACGAGATGTATATGTATAATACGCACCAACCAAGTACACGAGGTAGGGCAAGAAATAAAACATGTCTCTGTTGTCACCTTCATGAAATAACCTCTTATTTGTTAGAGACTAGCGACCCGCCACGAATAACGATTATTTCTTAATTTAAAACAGAAATAAATATTACTTTATCGTACTTCTCAGAAAGCCTTATCGAGTAAACTAAATATACAAGATGCTTTCAAGAGGTAACAAAGAAAATAAAAATCAGAGACATGTAAACAATACAATCGACAAACATAGATAAAATTTAGGAGGTTAAATTTTGTAACAGTCAGAAAAAACTTAAAAATAACATATACAAGATAAGATTAATAATGCATTAAGTTAAATATCACATACAAACATACAATACAATTAAAACTTTCTAAATAAATCTGCACAAAACCAGTACATAAATCGATACTTAGTACCTCTCATATGACATCTTTAAATCTATACAAAAATTCCTTCATTTCAGATCCTCGACCTCATTTTTAGATAGATAACAAATCTAAAAGATAGATAAACCTGAAATAATTCAACCAATAATACTAACAAAAGGCGAGGTATATAATATTCATCATAACATTACAAAGCCAAACAACTATCTTCCCTTAGAAATAGAATTAATACATAAATGATCCTGTTACCTGACGTAACTCGATATAACTAGAATTACAAAAAAAAAAAAAAATATATATATAATAAATTCAACACGTTCCAAACATAAAGAATTTCTGGTTTTTAGAAATGTATATAACGCAATCAATCGTAACATACAAGAGCAAACTCAGCATTACTTATATTAAAAAGGTAAACGGAGAAAAACTGAGTAACTTAAAAAAAAAGAAGCCAATTGAAGGATTTTTGTAAAATAATGAATAAAATTAAGAAATTATCTACAGATAACTACTTACCAAAAACTAATTTTTTCCAGAAATTCTACAATTGGTGAACGAATAACCCCATTCATTCTCAAAATCGTTTGGCAGTTATCCTTCCGTAATAAATAACCGACGGCGAGGTATATAATATTCATCATAACATTACAAAGCCAAACAACTATCTTCCCTTAAAAATAGAATTAATACATAAATGATCCTATTACCTGACGTAACTCGATATAACTAGAATTACAAAAAAAAAAAAAAAAAATTATATATATAATAAATTCAACACGTTCCAAACATAAAGAATTTCTGGTTTTTAGAAATATACATAACGCAATCAATCGTAACATACAAGAGCAAACTCAGCATTACTTATATTAAAAAGGTAAACGGAGAAAAACTGAGTAACTTAAAAAAAAAGAAAAAAAAAAAAGAAGGCAATTGAAGGATTTTTGTAAAATAATGAATAAAATTAAGCAATTATCTACAGATAACTACTTACAAAAAACTAATTTTTTCCAGAAATTCTAGAATTGGTTAACGAATAACCCCATTCATTCTCAAAATCGTTTGGCAGTTATCCTTCCGTAATAAATAACCGACTACTGAACTAAAAAAAAAGAAAAATTTAATCCGATCCCCGCTGAGATAAAACGGTACGATAACAGATAGAATCAAGGACTGCTTGATAAAATAATGGAAAATTAACAAAGATAAGATTGCTAGTTAAGAATTAAAGAACAAATACAAATTAACTATCCATACTCGAATAAAATGTTTGTAAATGCAATTGTATGCAACAAAGGATCAATCAATGTTTTACGTTAATTCATTGTTCATGCTGGGAGTGTGATGCAGCAAGCGATTTACTAATACTTAAGGATAATTATTTTAATTAAATCAAAAATACGATACAACTACCTTATTGAAGTACCTTTATAGCATAAAGAAATTAATAGGTTATCTTATATTTACTCTACTTATAGATATAAAAACTTATAAATTCCCTAATAATAAATCATAGGGTAAAGAATAATTTTAGAATCGCACATTAATATTTATAGAATATAATCTTTAGTACTTCTTATTGAACAACATGAAATTAAACGCTTAATTGGATAATCATTTGAATGCTTATTGTTGTTAAATTAAAATTACACTTCCGTCCTTATTCAAATTTCATAAACAACTACGATCCATATATTAAAAACAAAGGTCCTTTAGCTACTTTGATTTTTATTACAAATATTAAAAATCCTTTATTCAAAGTATTTTCATAAATGAAAAACGCGTTCAATATTAAATCGCAATATTGAGAAAATTTAGAAATCTGAAGCAACAGGGGAAAATATATTAAAAATTAATTTAATTTAAAAATTATACGAAAATATGATGTTTATTTTACAAAGAAGAAAAATTATTAAACAGGTAATACTGTATAAAACTTATAAGCACCACTTTTAGAGTAGTAATATCGTATAAGTTATTCAAGAAAATTTAATAAATAACTGCAATTAACATGCAGCGAACACACAAAATATTGAAATAATACATAAAAATATTAATAAAATCCACGATCTGAAGGATATGTGGAATGAATATTTATATTTCTTTAATTTCATTAAATAGAATGAAATTATTCCATTTGAAAAACACATTGAATTCATAATTCAAAACGATTCACACTTGCTTTTTTAAAAGCTTTTTACTGTTTTTATTCATACATATTTATCATCCAAACCGCTGTTGGCGCAATATTTGTTTAATTTTTTTTTTTATCTACATTAATAACATATTAATATATATATATATACAATACTCTTATGTAATACTTTCATACACCATGTATATTATACATATAAAAATCCTACCAGCAGTGGATATATAATTTTCTTACGAGCAAAACCGAAACTTATTAAGGATAGGTTCTTTAAAATCAAACATATACGCCAGTAAAAAAATTAACGTAACTACATATGAAAAACTAACTATAACAATCAAACTTTCGTAATAATACTCCCAGGACGTCATCAGCAGTAAATTACTCATAACTGATAAAAAGTGGATCGATGCAGGTAATAAAATACAACAATGATGCAGGTAATAAAATACAACAATAATGCAGGTAATAAAATACAACAATTTATATTTGAGTTATTCCTGCTATTTTAGGAAATTGATATAACTATTCAATTTTGATTGATAACTAAATATAGTAATTATTAGAGAAAATAAGCCAAATTTTCGCAGAGGAGCTGATTGGCAAAAAATAGAAGTATAGAGAACCGGATTTTCAATGGTTTTATCGTTACAATATATTATAAACTTTAATACCCATATAAAAGATTTGAGAATTAAAATAACGTATCTTTTCTCTCTGAAAAGTTAAAAATGACTGTCCAAATTAGTTTCTTAGTTAAACTCTCAATAGTCAATTATTATTGAGATACGGATGATCTCTGATCACCCGACTGAAACAGCATGTTAAACAGATAATGTCATTCTGATAATCCACTTTTTAGATGAATTTTAAAACAAACGTATTTTTAAACAGAAAAAGTCAACGCGTTAAGTATTATTAAGAAAACGATAGTAGGAGTTCAAATGCTCGAGATGTAATTATCACATTTGCGGGAGAATACCTAGCAGCCGTTTTTTAACGTCCATTTATCACAAAGCCAGAGAATAAAAACACATAATTTTAGACAACGATTTATTAAACGATTAGGATATTGTAATTTTAAAAATCAAAAAAAAGTGGTAGCAGTTTAATGATAATCTGTTCAAAAAATGAAAAAACTTATGCAATGGAAGTTTTATACCTTTGGGATTTTTAAAAGGCAATTACAAGTATTTTTCTTAAAGCGATGTTTTTCATACAACACTATATAAGATTAAAACACACAAAAAGGAAATTAATTTATTTTCAAAGGCATATCGCGTGACATATGCAATACGCATAAATTACAGTTCGTTGTACATCTCATTACGAATCACTAACTCGATATCAAAAGCAGTAGCAGCTCTGACATTCTAAAAATAGAATAAAACCCTAAAACTTAAATTGGATGCTAATATATAATCTAATAAACTGCATCCTAAAAGCAAAATATCATTAGTTACAAAAATATTTTTTCCATTTAACTCTTTAATTCCAAATTATTTAAAAATTACGATAAATAAAATTATTCTCATAACATACAGTTCATTTTGTATGTATGACTGAGATAGAAACATAACTCTCTATACTTCTATGATTTTAATGATGTTTTTAATTTAAATTTTTAGTAAACGTTCTGATAAAGTAAGATACGAAATTAATAAACTTCCAGGAAAAAATAAATAATTGAAAACATTAATTTTTGTAAATTATTACAAATTCGATTCCACTCCGTAAATACGATCAATTCCATTCCCTTTCTTCGCGGATAAAACAATAATGTTAACAAAACTGCTAGTAAAAGACATTAAAAAAAAAAAAAAGAGACAGCGATATAATTTAAGCAAAGATTGAAAAAAAAAAACCAATTATATTCAATACCTGATCATGTAAATATAAATAAATTAATCTAACCAGCATCATTATCCTCTCCTAAGGTGGTCAATAAAAAAAATAATAACTGAAAGAACTACAAAATGCAACTAGAAGATTATAAAACACACAAAAGAAGTAGGAATAAATACTAGTCGAAATATAATTCAGAATGCAACTATATTAAATTCAGGACCACGCAAATATGGAGTATGTTGTCCTTAAACGATAATTTCTTTTCGTTAATCATCTAGAAATAAGATAAATACTCATTTCCCCAATGTAGTTACGGCAAATAAAAATGTATGAAAGTAATAAAAATAGAATTAAAAAAAGAAACAAAAGTTTATTTACTTTCTGTTAAAAGAATTAAAGCTAAAAACGTAAAATAACAATCTGGGAATTCCTGATCTGTAACAAAGCACAAAGCTAAGACTAATAATATTTCATTGCATATATAAAGCGTGTATACTATCAGCTCGATTTTATTCCAGCAGATAAAAAGTGCTTAAGTGCTTAAATGACGCGGTAACAAAAAACTACATAATAGAAATTAGTAAGTACATGGAAACGTACATTAAAAAATAAGAAAGGTTTTATGAAAATATAAAATGAGAAAAAAAGTTATATAAAAATTAATATTTAATATATACAGGGAACTTCATTAAATATAACATGTTTTGTATCTTGATAGATCGTTAAAAATTATGAAGCCACAGATAAGTAAAGAAGCAGCAGGTAAAACATATTTCAATGTAAATAATTTCATTCAATGCATCGTATAGGATGCATCCTATACGTTAAAACTTATAAACTAATATTTCACTAAGTTTTCTTAGGAAAAAAATTAATATAAGAACATACATCATCATATATATATATATATATATATATATATATATATATATGCAGTAGAAATAAATACAATCCAACTTTCTTTTTGAATAGAAAATTCGTTTAGATGTGCAGTCAGCCATTAATGCGTCAGGCCAGCCTCCGTGGCCGAGTGGTAGAGTCTCGGTCTCGGCATCCGGAGGTCCCGGGTTCGAATCCCGGTCAGGCATGGCATTTTTCATACACGCTACAATTCATTCATCTCATCCTCTGAAGATATACCTTAACGGTGTTTCCAGAGGTTAAAAAAAAAAATTAATTAATTAATGCGTCAGCCGTAATTATACAGACCTACAAACCCTCTTAATCTTTTTCTATATTTCAAGGACATGCGAACAAAATCGACCGTGTTGGGTTTTCCCAATTAAGAAGACGCCAACACAATTAAAAACATACAAAACACATTGTTTTCCAATAGAGGTAATAAGATAATTATTATAAAAATAAATCAAAAGTACTACAACGTATGAACTTAATCATCAATAGATTTATCCGAGAAGTTGAAGCAAGCTTAACTTGTAAACACCGTTACAATTAATGCGATTATAAACTGTTTTAGCATTACAAATTGTGATTAATCATTACATGGAAATATTTAGTTATAGACGAAGAAATAATTTGTTTGTTAATATTTGACAATATTTAATTTGTACTTATTAATATTTAACTTAACAAAAGGTCGACAGTTGTAAATTACACATGTGCAATAATAATAAATTAAACTAAATAATAACATTCCTAAACAGTTATCATTCTTATTTTTTAATTGTCAGACAGTTGCTGTAAGTGCCAACAGTATATTAACGAACCACGCTGAGAAGGATTCAGCTAATTATAAACAGTGTCCCATATAAAACGCAACCCATCAATCACTCATCCATGAAATTTCAAAAGTCAAGCTTATTCCCTTACTTGTTACTGAAATGGACTCGTCCAACATCTGAACATCGCGGCGACGCAGTAGAACACTACCGATAGTAACAACA
>JAAAKQ030252779.1:0-10898 GCA_010016005.3 Zanna intricata | reverse complement strand
AAATAAATTTTACGTCAAATTAACCAGAAAAGTCTATAGTTTATATAAATATAAAAAAAACATAGGTCACTGATCACTAAAAAAAAAAAAATAAAAAAAAAAATGGTAATTTTTTTTAATATCATATTTGTGTGCGCGCACATAAAGAAATATTAACAAAAATTAATTTTTGTTGAACAATATAAATTAATAACATTGTTAACATACTCTAATTTTTTCAGATTTTTTGGATGAAAAACAATTCAGTAATAGCAAGATAAACAAACGTTTATCAAAATCTTGATTCCCGCGCAAAATAAAGCGGTAGTTAAGGGTTAATAGAGAAAGGTAAACATCTTAGAATTTTAACTAGTTGGACATCAAAATGTATTATGTTACATTTAGTATCCAAACAATATATCAGTTTCCAGTCCAGGTAAAACCTGACTAAGAATCTTTAAACTAATAGAAATTTCTTCATAATTATATTTAAAAACTACCATTGGGCAACCAGTTGTGTAAGCACAATACAACAAATAAATTTGATATATATTTTTTTCAGTATATTATTGTACTGATAACTTAAATTAATCTCTACAAGGCAGATCCATTCTTTATATTTGGTAAAACAATTTACTATAATATAAAGTTCAAAAGTATTGTATAATGTTAATTGATAAAAATAGTTTGATAAAATTATTATCTTTTTATAATTGCTTTTTTTCCAGTTGTTCTTCACATGAAAAGATGAATAAAAGTTATACAAATCAAAATAAAAAGCATAAAAGATCAAATATTGAAAGAGAAAAGGCTCGAATGAAAGCTGCAATTAATTCAAAGAACATTGATATTATTGAAGTTGTGACTTTAACTGATGATGATGATGATGACAATAATGATGTTAAAATCAATACCAATGATGTCAATACAAAAAATAAGAGTGATAATATTAAGAAAAATGATGTCATCAGTAATGATAGTATTAAAAATGACAAAATGGAAACCGAGTCTACAAATGAAAGTGAGTCAATTGATGTTGCTGCTAATTTAAATGATAGTAAAATAAATAATGATAAAATTGTTGAGGATAACAATTTAAGTACTGATAATGATGTAAGTGATAATGAAAATATGGTTTTAAAAGAAGATGATGATAATGAAAATATGGTTTCAAATGAAGATGATGATATTAAAAATATGGCCTCAAATGAAGATGATGATAATGAAAATATGGTCTTAAATGAAGATGATGATAACAAAAACATGGTCTCAAATAAAGATGATGATAATGAAAATATGGTCATAAATGAAGATGATGATAACAAAAATATGGTCTCATGTAAAGATGATAATAATAAAAGTATTGGTGAACCAGATAAAGAAAATAATCCACACGTAGAAGGTGATAAAACTGATATTAATAATGACTAACAAAACAATGAAAACAGTAATAATAGTGAGAAAACAACTATTGAAAATGCTGGCTCTGCTACACTAGAAGCCTTATCTGTATGAAATTATTTATAAGTGAAAATATTATAGTTTGTTATTAATTTATGTATTTTAATATTACAATTGAAATAATAACAATAAAATTATTCAAGGACTTCAATTAGAGGACCAAAGATGATAAATATTAATTTCACAACCAAATGAATGGTTTAAATAATTAACTGATAATTTTATTATTAAAGTTAGATGTATTTAGAAAGTTAGATTAGCAATTTAGTTATTTTATCTTTGAAGCTGGAAAAATTCCAGATTTTGTTAAGATGATTGTCGTGAAATCTTTTTGTTTTCAGAAATTCTTGCAATTGTGCAAAAATGTTATTTTTATGTTCTGACTGATTTATATATTTTCAGTAGTCCTGAAAATATATATATTAAAATATTAATTTATATTTTATTAAAATAATAGCTATGTATTAGTCCAATTACAATGTGAACCTAAAATTTCAACTCTAGGATTAATTTTACATAACTGGCAAAACTCCATACATATTTCTTTATGTAGTTACGAGAAATTAATTTAAATTGTTAGTAAAAAATAAGTTTCTCATTCATAAGAAACTTTTATGGGTGGTGAGACAATAAAAAAAATTAATTATGATTCTTATACCACAGTTTTATGGTATTTATATTTTTATGAATTAATTTACCCTCTCTTAATGAAAATATTAACTATATATAAAGCAAATCAAATTTGAGAAGCTAAGTCTTTCTTTTACTTTAAAAAAAATGTATTTTTCTTTCTACATACAAATTATTGGAAATTGGAAAAGTAATAACTACGACCATATTAAATTGTTTTACTGTACATCAGTAAAATTCTGAAGATAATTTGTATAAAATTTCTACTCAATGAAAAGCATCTGTTGTTTTTAAAGGGTCCATAATTTATTACTCATTAATTTCTAAATTTGAATTAGAATTTGTTTCTGAGTCATCATAATCAGTATTTTTATAATAAAACATTGTCAATAACTAAAATCAGAACCTTTATGGGTACCATTGTTTATTTGTAACACCAATATAAAGTCTACAATTTCTGTAGAGGTTATGGGTCAAAATTTTTTTAATGAGAAGTATTATGTATTAAGGAAATGAAAATATTTGGAAATACTTGATATAAGAATAATTCAAATTATGTGAGGACAGCAGTATACCATTGTCTTCAAGACAGATTAAGTATGTTAACAAAAGAATATAATGAACAAGGGGGGGGGGATTAAGTTAAGAAGCAGCAGAAGGATCAATAGGTCTTAAATTCAAAGTTCTACCCTTTGTAATCCTCAGCTATATTTTTTTGGCTTTGTGGAGATTGCACAAAGTAATGTACAGGAACTGAAAAACATATTGGTTAAAGCTGGGCATTCTGAAATGTAAAAACTCTTCCTTTTAGAATTACAGACTTTTCCAAAAATTTTGCTTTTGAACAACAATAAATTTCATTATACATTTTTTAAAGAATTTAGAACAAAAAAGTATTTGTTTTGCAGATTACCACAAAATTTGTCCAAATTTGATTGCAACATCATTTTTAAAAATTTTATGAATTCTCATTCATTTTATTGAAATGAAATTTTAAGTATAAATTACATTAATATTATTATCTCACTGGCATATTTATTGGAAAACAAGTGGGAAGTACTGTTCAATCAGTCCTGTGAATACCTATTTGAAACTTAAGGGCATTTAACATTCTTTATACATTTCTGATAAAGTTAATCTTTTGAATGCCAAAAATTGTATGTTTTCTTTTGGTTTGTGTTGTTGAATATATATATACATGAGTATATGTGTGTGTGTATATATATATATCCAATATATATTGGATCATTTAATTTATTAAGAACTTCACTGAGAATTCATTTTTTTAATGTTTGCCAAAATTTATGTATTTTTATGACATCACATGGATGAATATTTTCATTAACTTTTTAAAAGTTGTATTCATTGTATTTTTTATTTTATATTAACATTTTTGTAATATAAAATAAATTCTGATGAGTTAGTTTTGGAAATCCAGCATACCATATGCCACAACAATCACATATTCAAAGCATTGTAAATATTAAATTTTATTATGAATATTTTTTCTGTATATTTCATTTAGCAAAATTTTTATAAATTATAAATAATGAAGTGTCATTACAATTTATGTATTTGCATGTATGTAAATATGAGTAAGTGAATCTATATAATTATTAAAAAATGTTTTGATGTAGTAGAAGTCATGCTATTCAATAATGTAATTAGTTCTACCCTAGCATAATGCAATTGATTTTCTGTGAAAGATTAACAAAAAAGATATGCTGAGGCAGAGTGATGTTAATGTAATATAAATTGTTCAATTCTAAAATATTTCTAAAACAGACATCTAATTTTTTTTAGTTATGTGTCATAGTCTATATTTTTAATATTTTCTGACAGGAAGAGTTTGATATACTTTTTAACATTGTTCATATCAAGATCAGATTGTATTGCTATTTTATTTGATTTTCCTGTTACTAATATATTATAAAAAACCTTTTAAATAAATGTTTTATAATTTAAGTAGGATAAAGTGTTGAGGATGGATCACACTACTGTATATAAATGTCAATATGTTAAATAATAATGCATTTTCTGTACTAAATCTTTCAGATTTAAAATCAGATTAAAATTTATAAAATTTGTTTTTTAATGGCATAATATTAATTTGGTTGAATTGTTTAACTGTAATTTTTTAATTATATTTATTAAGTATTAATTAATATACACTGAAAAATAGTAAGATGAAGAGTCTTACAAATATCATTACTTGTAAATAAAACTTTTAAATGTGTTAATTTCATAAAGTGTTGTTTTTATATGATTAGTAATAATGAGTTCTGAAGGAAAGTTAAAAACACTATTATATAAATTATCAGTTTATAGAAACTGATAATGTTTTCCTTACTGTACAAAAGCCACATGTTTTAATAATTTTTATTTTATTTTAATTTAGAATGGTTTCTAAATTAGGAAAATGTATAGTAACATTTAAACCAATTTTATATACTTGCATTTTATAATAAAAATATTTATAGATTATACAATTTTCTTTTTCTTTTGATTAATGTGTGTTTTATGTTAACAGAATAATTTTTGTTCATTTTAATATTCACTTTTGCATAAAACTGCCAATAAAAATTGTATTTCTTATTTATGTTAATTTATCTTTTTATCCTTATTCACTATTTACAAATGCTCATTTTATTTCAATGTGGTCAGTAAATAAAATATGATCGATTTGCTTTATTATTTTACGGATTTCACAGTATAAAAATCTACAGTTAGGGAAGTATTGCAATGAGTAAAAATTTTGTGTACTCAGGTTTTTCCAGTTTTCAAAGTTTTGAGGTCTATCTATTACATACTCATGTGTACAGTTATGCACATTTGGGTATGTGTATGTCTCTAATTTTGCTTAATTTGGAACAGGTAAATTATAAAATTATACTAATGTGTTTTTATGAAATTTTGTATGGTGACTCATGTATGTAAGGTGAACTGTTGCTGTTTAATTTATATAAATTGAGATAATAAGGGGGTAATCCTCTTTTACCTGTTATGCTATTATTTTAAAATAGCTGTATTTGAAGTTGTGAAAAGACTTCATTTTCCACTGTTGTGGATTATCAGGCCAGTTTTCTTTATAATGAAATAAATAATATTCTATGGTAAAAATAATATTAAGTAAGTATGACTATTTTTCTTTGCCTATAATTTTGTTAAAGGTGGCAACTAAGAGGTTATGGATAAAATAATTTTTTTCTTTTGTACATAGCCAGATAATAAAAAATGGGTTGTATGAAATCTATTTGAATGAGGAAGGTGTCATTTTATTAAAAAATAGTTGTTCAGATTTTACCAAATAAAACTTATATCTAATAAAATTTTACCACAAGATATTAATTTAAATGTTTAATTAATATTAAGTAGAAAGGTTCAAATTCAATTTTCAAGTTTAGTTAGAAATTATTAAAAATATTTGTTCTGATATAAGAATTTCCATTTTAAAAAAATACAAAAAGGCAGACAGAAAATGAATATTTGTGCACAAATGTTTTGTAAACTTGTTTCTGAATATTTATCTTTGAAAACTTTTCCATTTTTACATTTGATAATTTTTAACAAATTTTGGCTTAATGAAAAACAAAAATAAAATTATGTGAAGTAATTTCGATGCAGAAATAAAATAAATTTTTTACGCAATTGAAACACATCATAATAATTTCAAGCCGGCCTCCGTGGCCGAGTTGTAGCATCTTGGCCTTTCATCCGGAAGTCCTGGGTTTGAATCTCGGTCAGGCATGGCATTTTTTCACACACGCTACTACTATTCATTCATATCACATCCCTCTGAAGATATACTTAATTGTGGTTCCGGAGGTTAAACAAAAAAAAAAAAATAATTTCTAAGTGAAAATATTTGCAATCTTTGTGGTTTTGGGTCAACCTCTACAAGTATGGTTGGATATAACTGATGGTGTGTATAGGAATAATATTAAAATCTAAAATAAACTGATTGTAAGTAACTTACCTTCAAAAACACCAATAAATATCCTTGATGACAATATAATCTACCAGCGAATTTTTGCCAAAAAATGAGCCATCTCACAGTTAGCAAGCTGTCAGCTTGTCAAGCTAAAAAAGGAAAAGGTTTTGAATTACATCAATAATATCTATTATAAAAAATTAACTTATCTGTTATAAAATTGTAAGCTGTTTGAACCAATGTAATTTCTGCAATGAATAGTAGATTAGAAGGATTTAAGTTTGTACCGTACAACGCAGTTTTTCAGGGATTGTTCAAAGGAACTTACACATGTGAGTCTTTCCTATTGATTATTTCACAAGTCCCTTGCTGCAAAACCATCAAATGTAGGGTTTCTGTCATTTATTCTGATTGTGAGAAAATTTAGTACAAAATTTGAACAATTTGAAATTCCAACATTTCAGATTCAAAGCACAGGCATAACTTTGGTATTATAAGCTGTGATATAAGCACAAAGTGATTGTAAATGTGAAAAACATCAAACAACAGTAGAGAATCACAAAATATACAGGACAAATTTCACTGAAGTACATTGCGGCAATGTTTTGTGCAGTTTCAATGATGATGACTTTCTCATATAGGTCTTATGTTTACTAAATGGCTCCTGGCTTTTTTGTGATGTAGTACCTTTCTTAAATATCAATCTACATGTATAACTAGATTTTATTTTTCAGAACCAAGTGTATTTAACAATTTTAATACTTCATTACAAAGGTTTAAAGAGTTTGTGTCATACTTTATGTATAAAATTATACATTTTGGTGAGTCTAGTAATCAAATTGGAGCATGTTCTACCTTGCAAGGTTTACTTTTAAAAACATGGAAAAAGTAAACCGTAAAAGTAATACAAAAATACAGTAGACAGTCACAGGATTGGCCAACAGAAGTGAAAACTTAAAACAATGAGTACCGAACATTGGTTAATAGTTATATTTGATTCTATTGCCGATTCTAATGTATGTGATTATTCATTTAAAAGGACTTAATAGACTTAAGAAATCTTTTTATGCTGTTATTTTTACACTGAATTTAAACAATTATTTTTGTTGTTTAAATAAACAACAAACACTTCAATACATATAGGTATACACTACACTAACCATATCTGCAAAGCAACATGCTCTGGATAACTACCAGTCTTTCTATACTGGTATACAGAAAGAGAGAAAAAGAAGTGGAATCAATGTCTTTCTTTACTGAATATTGATGTTAACGTACATGAGCATATGCGTAAGTATACAGAAATAGAGAGAAGTGTTTTGGGAATCACCAATGTTTTTTTCTCCCATCTCTCATTCTATATGTTATATATCCTTAATGTCTCATAACGATTTTTGATTGCAAGTCAGCAATTTTTTTCTCCATGCAAAAGTCTATCGCAAAAATGTCTAGAATGTGCCAAAAAAAAGTTATCACTTCAAAATTTACATGAACCTTTTCATCAACCTTTAGTAGTACTAAACCAATTAAAAGAAACACAATCTCCAGAATTTTCTAAGAGGAGTAATGTGGATTCCTATAACCATCTTTAATGAGCCAAATGTCCTGCTGCACAGAGTGCCTAGTCCAGGGGTGGCCGAGTTTCTGCCTTCGGGTCGAATTGGAAAGAAAACTTTTATATGGGCCAAACGAAAAAAATAAGTGTTCTGCCAAAGTCAGGTCTTCACATGGCCGCCCTCCATTCTGCTTGATTCTCTGCCATTTTTTTCATTTTGTAGTAACTTCCTTCCGTTTTTATATTGTCTACCAGCTTCATTCATTTCTGTCCTTTTGCTTTCCTCCCTGTTACAAATCCCTCCAACGCCATCACCAGCAGGCAGCCTTCTCTCAGGCATTTTCTTCTTTTTATTATTTTGATAAGCGCTTTCTCTTCTCCCACTCGACAAAGTACCTTCTCATTTCGAACTCTCTCCATTCAGCTGATCTTTTCCATCCTCCTCCAAACCCACATTTCAAAGGCCTCCAGTCTTCTCTCCTCATCCTTCCTAATAGTCCATGTCTCTGCTCCATAAAGGGCCACACTCCATCCAAAACATTTTGCAAGTTTTTTTTTTGTAGTTGCAGATCTGGTTTGCTACATAGCACTCCCCTCATTTTGGTGAATGCTTTCTTTGCCCTATCAATTCATACTTTAACTTCCTGATCACATTTCATATCTTCCTTAACCTTTAACCTCCCACTGGTGATCAATTTTTCAAATTCAAATCTCTCATGAACCATTCAACATAGAAAAAAGATTTTTATATGGATTTAATCATAACGCCTTGAATTATGAAAAAATGCAATAAGCATAACAGCCGTGTCTGATGTAGATATTTCAGAAGTGATCAAACATACAGTACTTTTTTTTTTTGTCGACGTCATTGTTTAAGTAATAGTATTGTGGTATTTCTTTTGTTAAATTTGATTCTTATATACATTAGCGGTTTGTTATCTTTTATATAATTGCAATGCAAACATAAATTCAACAGAATAACGAGTGAACATGACTTTTATGAAAGGAAGCAATAATATTAAATTATTATTTTTTTTAAACTATACTTGTTCTTTATTCAAAACATTTTTATACATGCATCAAAAGCAAAACATTGATATATATATATATATATATATATATATATCAAAGTTAGATTTTATACTGGTCCGATAGCAAGATCTAACTTACCTTTACTGAAATCTCAATTTTTTTTTAGTTACAATTTTCTGAAATGTAGAGTGTTTTTTTTTAATTTATATAATCAGTTTTTATTGGATATAAATAAATTTTACGTCAAATTAACCAGAAAAGTCTATAGTTTATATAAATATAATAAAAAAACATAGATCACTGATCACTAAAAAAAATCAAAAACTAAAAAAAATTGTAATTTTTTTTTATACTATATTTGTGCGTGCGAAACATAATCAAACATTAACAAAAATTAATTTTTGTTGAACAATATAAATTAATAACACATTGTTAACATAACCTAATTTTTTCAGATTTTTTGGATGAAAAACAATTCAGTAATAGCGAGATAAACAAACTTTTACCAAAATCTCGATTCACGCAACAAAATAAAGTGGTAGGTTAAGAGTTAATAATGCACTCCAGGTACTTGAAGGATGCCACTTGCTCAACTTTATTTCCCCCAATTTTAATTGTCGCCCTTTTGGTTAATTTACTAATTATCATGCTTTTTGTCTTCTTTATATTTATCTAAATCCCATACTCCTCACAGGTTTGATTTATTCTTCTCAGCAATTCATTCGTAATGTACTAAGCTCTGTCATCAACAAACCTAATGTACTCAATTCTCTTTCCTTCAACATTTACACCCTTATAACCAGTTAGAGGAGGTTAGACACATGGATGCCTTCTCAAACAGCCTTTCCTGTGTAACTGAAAACTTCTTACCGAATTGTAAGTAAGGCTTGCTGCATGGTGCACCCTGTTGCCACTAATGAGGCTCTGAAGACCGAGTAACTCCCAGTACAAGGAGTTCTCCTCTACCAAGTCCCAACGGTCTCCTTGGAGAGCGGATGAGCAGGTAGAGGTACAAAGCACTCTCTTGCCCTTGGGGTAAGAAACTGCCCCTAAAGGCGGATGAGCCATCTAGATGGTCAAGGCATAGGATGTGGAAGGCAATGGGAAACCACCCCATTAATTATCTAATTGGATATCCATAGTATCAGTAGCTCATCATGCAGGCTTCTTCAGATAAATTGTCCGGAGGTGAAATAGTCCACCAGTCGGATCTGCAGAGGGGGACATCTAGAGAAGTTTCTTCGATAAAACATAAAAATCAGAAGAAAATAGTAACTTGGAATGTGAAAACATTACTACAGACTGGCAAACTGGAAAACTTGAAGTTGGAAATAGAGAGATTAGGAATTGCAGAAATGAGATGGCCTAATCATGGAAACTTTTGGAGTGGTGATTATAGGATAATAGACACAGGAACTGCAGAAAATAGACCGGGATATGGAGGAGTAGGCAAAATCTTAAATAAAAAATTAGGAAATAAAGTAAAGGAGTACGTGCAATTTAATGAGAGAATTATTCTAGTCAGAATTAACACTAAACCAAAGAACACTGTGATATTACAAGAGTATATGTCAACTGCCAACGAGGAAGATGACGAAGTAGAAAAGGTATATGAAGAAGTAAGTAAATTAATAGAGAATGTCAGGGGTGAAGAGAATCTAATCATGCTTGGAGAAGGATATGAGAGGAAGGTTATAGGAAATTATGGACTTTGTACGAGGAATGAGAGAGGAGATAGACTCGTAGAATTTTGCACAAAATATAATTTAGTAATTTCAAACATCCTATTTAAGCACCACCCAAGGAGAAGATATACATGGTGACATAAGGAGAGCACAAATAGATTATATTTTAATACGGGAAAGATACAGAAATCAGGTGAAGGACAGCAGAAGTTTTCCTGGAGCAAATGTAAATAGTGATCACAATTTAGTCATGGTGTGTTCAGAGTTAAAATTTAAGAGTTTAAATGTAAAAGTAAAAAAGAAACATTGGAATGTAAAAAATCAAAAGATGAGGCAACTCATAATATGTACATGACTAGGATGAAGAAAGTCACTGAAGACATGGTAATGAAAGAACGACTGCATATTGAACACAAATGGAATGTAATAAAAAAGGCTATAATAGACACAGCAAATGAAGTACTTCGGAAAGGAGGAAGGAATGGATAAGTGAGGAAGTAATTGAACTGATCCATGAAAGAAGAAAATACAAAAATCCAATAAATGAAGAAGGAAGAAAGAGGTATAAAGCATTAAGGAATAAGATAAATAAGAAAGCAAAGCAGGATAAAGAAAACTACCTAAA
>JAAAKQ030252757.1:0-10898 GCA_010016005.3 Zanna intricata | reverse complement strand
TTAAAAATGGTAATTATATGTTATTATGCAGTTAATAATGAATTTTTTGGGGTCAAATTAAGTAGCGTATAAAAATTAGTAAAAAACTATTACTCTTTTCCTTTCTTTTTTTTAGATTTTAACCTTTATTAGAAAATGAAATTGAATTAGACAATATAAAAGTTATTTCGGAGTACGACGAATACAGTAGAATACCGATGCTTATTTATATTGCTATGAACTGTATTATAAATTTGCAAGGTCACTGTTAAAAAGATAAAGGGAATGATATAATATAGTGTAATATAAAATACTCTAAATTCTATTTAATTTATTTAAATATATTTATACAATTCCATTTATTTATTCATTGAGGAATAATGATTAAATACAAATAAATAGTGTGATAAGAACATATAATTATTGTAGTTCTATAATAAATAACTATTTATACTATTATTATTATCATCCTTTTTAAAAACTTAAGTAAATTAATTATTTTTATAAAGAAAAAGTTTTTGCTGATATAATAGAAGAAAATTTCTTTACAAGTTAGATCATAAACTGAAAAGTTTCTTTGGAAACACTATATTTAATGAATTATTTACATTTATGTAATTTGTTAATGAATTGAATGTTTGATTTAATTACGTTTTGTTTTAATTAATAAAGCGGTAACGGAAATAAATAAATATTTTAATAATAATTTTTTTTTTGTTTTAATTTTTGATTCAAAATATATATATATATATATATTAAATATGTTCTTTAGATAAATATTTGTCAGATAGATAGGTATTGTGTGAATTGTCTTGGAGTAGTAGACTTATATAATCTAAGATATAAGAGAGGAGTTTTGTACCAATATCAAAACTTGTTTCACATTGTATGCATTTTGAATACTAAGAAGGCATCTATTTCCCAATATAATGTAACTTTGTTACTTCGAATTAGATTATAAATTTCAAGATAATTTCCATGATAAACATCAAATTATTTTGTTACGTACTATATTATTTCCATTCTTTAACAGCATTCTTCTTTTAATTATCTATTTGTAAAACTATCACGCATTAACAGACTGATATATAAATTGAAAAATCCAATGTTATTATCCATAATAATACGTTAAATTAAATAAATATGGGGAAAATAGTAAAACCTCTTCCTTTCTTAAACAGAGGCAATTTTCCTATTTCCTTACTTCTCTTTTTCTTCTTTTCTCATTGTCACTTGACGATTGGATCAACGATCCAATCCAAAGTTTTCGTGATTCATCCAACGATTGGATCTTTGTTTTATCTATGGCATTTCTTTTGAATTTTCTGATATTCTACAGAGCAATCTCTTCTTTATTATATTTTATTAGTTTAGCCCTGTTTATCTCTAAAACTGCTCAAGGAGTCACTTTTCTATCTGGGTATCACACAAAACGTGAAATGGTGGTTAAAATGCCTGCTAAATTATTATTAGCAAACTTTCGATAACTGATCCTAATAAATAAAATCCTGTTTGTGATTTTTGGATTGAAAATTTCTCTTTAAAAAAATGTAATCTGTAATGTAAAATGTAATTTATAAATTGTGCTTGACAACGAAATTAATTAAATAAAGTGAAAAAAACAAAATACCAATTCTTATTAGTAATTTGTTTTAGGCATAATATTCCAATATTGCAATATATCTGATATTAGACACGATCAAAACCAAATTTACCCTATTAGTAAAATTGTAAACAGCGTTTCTACAGGAGCCAAATATCACTTATGCAACAAGATATTACCAAATCCAGGTCATTTGTTTCGTTTACCCATGTTGCTGCACTAAGTTGCTAAATAATGCAGCTGCGTTGTAATTGACGTGGTGATGTTCGTCAGCATATCAATTATGCAGTTAGTAGAGAAGTGCTTTTCTTAACAGCAGGTTCTCAAAATAATCTTATAAGAGAAATCATTTGGTTACAGAGATATTTATCAAGCGTTTAGCAAAAATATACCAATTTGTGCTAAAATTTCTGCTATTTCCACTGACCTCTCGCTGCTACCTCTTAATTTTGTATCCATAGAGTGTTCCCCCTATCCGTAGTTCAGATGCAATAACGCAACTAGTATTTAATCACACCGATCTTGAAAAAAACGTTTTCAAATGCCTCCAAGCTGGTAATTTTGATTACACTTCAATAGTCTTCAGACAATTATTTATAACCATAGAAAATTGTCATCTTTGAAATGTCATGCTCTCACGACTGAGAGCATGACGATACTGAGAGCTCACGACTGAGCCGATACACCTAACAACTGTGCTTTCATTAGTTAAAAAGCAAATGAATCGTTGAATGAAAATGATATCTGCCTGTATCTTTTATGGTGCAGTTACCGTTAGGTATCATACTCATTGTAAAAGTTCCTGAAGGATAGTAGTGCACTGATTAATTAATGACTTTCTCTACTACAGTTAATTCATTAAATTTTTTTAGTGGAAAAATTTTTCTGTAATTGGGAAAATTTTGTAAAGATACTTCTTCTCTTTTGCTGTTTTAGTCTCCGGAACCCCATAAAGAACAAGTTAAGGGGATGATGATGTATGAATGTAAATTAAGTGTACTCTTGTCTCAGGTCTACTCTTGTCTCAAGTGTGTACAGTCTCAGGTCGACCATTCCCAAGATGAGTGATTAATTGAAACCCAACAGAAAGAATACCAGTATCTACATTCTAGTATTCATATCAGTTAATATTAAGTATGTAAAGGTGCTATCTCAAAAAAAAATCTATAACCTCAATAGATTAATATTAAATTAAAGAAGTTTGCCTTGAATTAGATATCAAATTTCAAACTCTCAACCAACTATTTAACAATTAGTAATAGCTGTAAACATGAGTTAATTTTAGTTTCTGGAAATGTAATATCATCATAACGAATTATATCATCACCTATACTGAAGTAAAAATAAATTTTATTCTGATACTCTATATAGTAATAAGGTTGTAAAATGTTGATTTACATTTTTATACCACAGTATAAAAAAAATTTAAGAACCTGAAAATGAATTATGTGAATATTTTGTCATTGAATCCTTTTAAAGTAATTGAAGGAGATTATAAGGCAAAAATTAAAATCATAAAAAATTACTTGAGAAATAATGTAAATGTTTCTACACAAAAATATTAAATCTATGGAATATTTTTATCGACAAATACATATATTCATGATTACATAAATTCATTGCTAAAATATTTTTTTTTCCTTTTGTTGCTAATTCAATATATAACGTATCAAGATACGTATATATATTTCTCCAATCAGTTTCCAGCTATTACCGGATCTGGGTGTATAAATATAGGCATATGAAAATACATATAACGGTATGCCAGCCCTGACAGACATAGATGTAGTGGAATGTAAGTGTAAATATATCGGTAAATATGTAAAAACAATATTCAGGTCGACCACTCCTGAGACGTGGTTAATTGAAACTTAACTACCAAAAAACACTGGTATCTACAGTCTAGCATTCAATTCGATATAAAAACAACTGCCTTTACAAGGATCGAATCTTAGAATTCTCGACTTCGAAAAGTATTAATGTGTAATATTGCAATGAATTAAACTTGAATTTTTTATGAATTTGCAATTCTCCATAATCTGTTTAATTTTAATTAAGGTATTTTTCTATTAGCTTACTATAGTAAGCTGACAAGTCACAAAAGAAAAATCATAGCTTTAAAGATTTATTGATTACGAATCATTTGATAGAAAGTAAGTTGTGTTTTATATCGTTTTAAAAGCAATATTTTTTGTATTACTCTTATGAATTATAATTTATTAAATATACTTTAAACATTATAGTAAATAACGGATAATTGTTTTTAATTTTATTTCATATAACGTAACTTCAACTTTGTATAACTTCGTTACAATGACAGATATAGAAAACTGACGTTTAATAGTTAATTTTTTTCCAAGTATTTTACGATATTTTTCCTAATAAAATAGGGTGTAGTCTTAAATTGCTACTTCTTTTTTATTCGTAGGCAGTTTTTTTCATACAGCCATGACTTAGTAACATACTTTTAAGAAAAGTACAAATTTTCGTACTTTCAAACAATAATGGACAAAAAAATATTTTTACTTGTTTTGGACGGTCATCGGTCATGTGCAGAAAAAATATAAAGTTTGACATTGATTCAAAAATACTACGTATCCAGGAATAAACTACCTTCAACTTTTTATTTTTTTTATTTCTTTCATAAAGCTTATAATTCTACGGACAGAGGGACTCTTTTTAAAACTTTGAGAGAATATAGAAGACCAGAAAACTTTGAACCAAAAAATAAATAAACTTTAAACTCAATTTCACAAATACAATCTTTGATGTTAAATTAAAGAGAGAAATAACTAAACCTTTTCTATTAATAACAGAGTTGAGACAAAATGACGGATTATCACCAGTCCTAATTAACTTGATTTTGGATAAAATAATGTGAATTCTTTGGCAGATGAATGATACAGATGAGAAGATCGAATCAAAAATCTGAAATATCAAAATAATTCTTGTTGACGACCTGGCTCATTTAGCTGAATCCAAGGAAGACTCAATTGCACAAATAGAAGAGTTAATAGGAATACCACAAAAAGCATACCTAGAGATATCCTTTAGCAAGACAGAAATCAAAACTAATATCAAATCAGTCACACAAAAGACAACAGGGACTAAATACAAAAAGATAAATATCACTAACCATTTTATGTACTTAGGATAGGTTATTAGAACAACAATAGATAAAGCGTCAATTGAAAATGGAATATTAAAACTACAAAAAAAGATTTATCACCAAAGACGTCTACAATAAGAAGAATCTCTCCAAGATCCCGCTAAATTGAAACATTATACAACTATATTAAGAGGATTACAACTAATCTACCTCGAAAAATTAATGAAGATTGAATGAAACTTACTAAGGAAATTCCAAAAATAACAGATCTTTCTCTCCTCAGGTTGCAGACTGAAATCTATCAAGGAGAACTACCAAATGAAGAAGGCCTAGAATTAAGGAAAAGAAAAAGAAGGCTAAATTTCTTGGGATATATGATTAGGAAGGACCAAAAGAGATTAAATAAAAAAATCTTTGACAAGCTATGAAACATGAAAAACAAATTAAATTACTAATTCAGACAGAAGAGATCCACCAAAGAATAGGCTTGAAAGTAGACTAATGCAATTAAGATATCTCCCGAAAAATAATTTTTTAATAAAAAGGTTCTTATAGCAGGAAAACATACAGGAAGAAAATCGATAAAATCATGCTGAAAAAAAATGAGAAACGCATTGAAGAAGAGAAAAGGAGGTAGAAAGAAATAAAAAAAGGAGGTCCTGAAAAAAACTCTGCATAAAAGCTAGAGTGTAAAAAAATTATTAAGGATAGAAATGTCTGTAAAAACTACTGAGAAATTCCTCTGTCATTTACAGAAAATAAATTCAGTTTCAGTAAATGAAGTAAAATAAATTGATAAAAATTTTCAGATCTAAATGCATATATGTTTCTTAAAATTAACTGCTAATTTATTACAGTATAACTAAAAAATTTACTTTTTTTCATCCAGTTTTACCTATGTTATAACACTTTTTAAGATAAGCTTTCTCTGTACAGACGCATGCTGTTACCTGAATATTTGTTTAACCGTAAATTTTAAAATAAAATTTGGTTTCAAAACAGTTTTAAAAAGTTGAGAACTATCACATTTTTCTGAAATAATTTTTCTCTAGTGTGAAATTTAATTTTAACGTAAAAATTCTTTAAAAAAAAAAGTTAAGTTTCTGAGTTTGTATAATAATAATACCACATATATTTTTATAGGAACTTTTTACGAAGATATCGTCTTGTTATAATTAATAAAGAAAATAATTCCATATTGCTAAATAATACATAAAAATTCATTCGTAATTTACATAATAAATTATTTTTATAATTATTATTTAAATAAAATACACCGAAAAATGACTATAATAACAAAAAGATATTGTGGGTCCGGTAAATAAATGATTTAATAACTGAGTAAAATAAAAAGCATTTAGTGAAATATAAGAAAATCAGATACAGAAAATAATTAAATTAAAAATAATAAACGAGTGTAAGAACGTAATGAAATACAGAGTACGAGTTTTACAAGTAATCAAAAAACTTTTTCAACCTATTTATAACATGATAAATAATTCATAAAATGAAAAGAGCTTTTTAGAAGAGGGACAAGGAAGAGCAAAGCCGGGGAAAAAGACTACCCGGTAAAGATCGACTCTGCACAGTATGTAGAATAACTGTGTAATAATACGCAATTGTAATAAATGTTAAAACTTTTCTGTATTCATTATTCAAGTTGTATATTATTGAAAGCAAGTTGCGAAGAACAAAGTGAGTAAAGTTAGAAGATTTTCTATTATTTATATTTCTCTCACACTCGTATGAAGTAAAAAGGTTCAGTCTTCATTCGTGAAACTTGCATAATTCTTTTTATTCCTGTAATAAATGTAACCGAACTATGTAACTTCAATACGATCGACTTTGCAACTCGTTTTATTTTTTCAATTGCTTTACGCTGACCCCTCTTTCTTTCAAATTTTTACAATTGATAAAAGCACAATCGTGCAAAAAATTGCTTTCTACGAGATCTAGCCCTTCTAAGTTGCTAATGAATCGTGAAAACTTAGAGTTTTTTTGTTGCTTTTATAAATTCAATTTACCGCTTGGAGTTTTGCTTCACTTTAATCTATCCGAGATTATTAATAACGTTTATTAAAAAAAAAAATCTACATGCAATTTTTTAAATATACGAGACAAATGACTGCTATTAATTAAACAAATTGGCTTTATGACAAAGAAATTTTAATTTTATTAAATTTTATTTGACAATAAAAAAAGTGATCTTCAAACAAATATCGTTTAATCTATGAATTATAAATTTTACGACCATCGAATTCTTTGAATACAAGTAAAATATTACAATCTAATGATTTTTTAACATTACTGTTAATTCACTGTAAAATTTCCAAAGATCATAAAAAATGTATTTTTTGCTTAAGATCTTTTTTATAGATAAACAAATTTGCATTTTTTTTTTACCAATGGATGGGAATATGAATGTAATAATGTGTAGCGTAAAAAGAGTGCCATTACTGGCCTGGAATTTCAACCCGGAACCTCTGGACCAAAGAATGAGATGCTCCATTCTGCCACGGAGATTGACTATTTAAAACAGATGATGTGTTTTTATTTTTCCCTTATGTTTTATATTTATATAAATTTCCTGGCAACATAGCTCCAGAGCTATACTGCAAGATAAAAAGTATGGTAATCGATCAAAAAATTAAGTAATGTATTATTATTTTGCATTACTTGATGTTTCATGAGCCAGAGGCCTCCAAAAAAGGGAGTAATGTGCAGTACGTATATACGACTATGTTTATGTGTTTTGGAGTGTTTGAAGCTTAATAACCTTTGACTGAATTAATCGATTTTGATGAAAAATGGCCAGAGATTGCGTATATAAGGAAATTTGTTGGTAAATTTTTGGAGTTAACATCTCCAGAGGGTAGGATAGGTAGTTTCTTTGGAGTCAATTTTTTTAAAGTTTTACAAATATAGCTCTACTTTATATTAATCTTAGTATGTGCGTATATGCTTAGCTTACCACTTTAAAAAATATGTTGGTCCCAAATTCTTCCCTTCCCAAATTTCTAAAAAACAATATGTTTTTATTTATATTATATTTAACTGTATTACAAAAAAAATGTCTTCCTAAGCAGAGTAGTACTGCAAGTAACCTCAAAAAAATATTTTGGGGCAATATTGGGGGGGTTAAGGGAACCGATCATAAAAGTATAGATTTTTTAAAACTTTGTTTAGTTCATCTAAATCTCTTAGTAGTAATAATATTATGACATAATTTCATCATATTCACCTCCACCACAAAAAAAAAGAAAAATTTTTTAACATTCTTCGTGTATAAATTTTGTTTTCACTGTCTAAAAATAAATAACCAGTGTCAGGAAAGTATAAAAATCTTGTAGACATCTTTTTTAACATAGTGACTATATAGTATATTTCATATTGTAGAACAACACCTAATTGTATTATATTATCTGCATAATTTAGTTACTTTAACATCCGGAAGGGTACTTGTTAAATTCTCCTCAGGCTTAGAAAGTTCAAACGCTCTACATTCAATAGTTTCAAAATTTGAATGTTCTTGATAATTAATCATCTATAAAAAATAAACTAAACCAAAAATTATTATATATTTTTTTTTCGGAATATCCAGGACAAATGAATGTAAAGATTTTACAATAAATTCAAGATCGAGGGTTTACAACAATACTATTACTGTAGTTAGTATATTTCACTTCCGAAACAATCTTATTGAAATATTATTAAAAAATCTATTTTATTAATGTATAAAATTTTCAACGTCTTCTTTAACACCATATTTCAAATTTCTTTTCCTTTCTTTTTTTTTTTCTACTATGTTTCGCTACCGTAAAGAGCTGTACTCCATATTAATATTTTTAAGCAAATCTTTCTAATTCCTTGATCTATGTTAGATATTAATAGACTTTCTTTCTGTATAAAAGCCTGACCATTCTTATGACAATCTGCTTTTTAACATTTATCTTCCTATATCCTTCTTAACTCATAAATAAATGCCAAAATTTTTTAACTTTTGGTATGATATGTTCATCTGTACTAAAGTTTGATTTCTCATTATCTTTTTATCTCTCAAATTTCATTACCTTTCTTTTACTCTAATTTATTTTAAAACTTAATTTCTTTTACTAATCCTACATATTCATGATTTTTTAAAATAATTTATTAGTTCTGTCAAAAGAATAGAATTTTCAGCGATGTTTTATAATTTTTCTTTGTATGATCATTTGAATCTCAAATTATATTTAATGAAATTATTCCTGGGTAACTAGTTTCTAAGTAAATTTAAAAAAGGATAGGAAAAGCAACGTAGCCATCTTACTAGCTCAATGTTTTCACATCGCTTTAAATCAGAGCTTGCATTTCTTTTCTTTTTTTTTTCTATTTTTAACTTATATTCTAGTATCGATCGGAAATAAATATTATTTCCTTTCCACTTAATGAAATTTACCTGAATATTTTAAATATTTTGTTCCTTTCTATAGTATCAAATAACCTTTTTAGATATATAAATACTAAAAAGATAGTGATATAAAGCTATGTTGTTCTTACACCTGCTTCTTATAAAACGTTTGAGATCCAGAATACCCAAACTCTTTCTGAAACTGAACGTGCTACACAATTAGATAACCTTTAAATGTACGTTACCAGTTAGATTAAGTTTCTTTTTTTATAACTTTTACTCTCAGTAAAGTAGACTTCAACTTATGAAATAATACTTTTGGTATATTTATTTTTCTTATATTTATAGATAAAAGTGAATAATGCTATTTAAAATTTTATTTAAAAAAAACTTCTCACATTTTAAGTATTTAATATTCAAGAGGATAGGACAGAATTTTGTTGTAGAAATTTTTTAAGTTACGTATTAGATTACTGAATCATAAACTCGGAAATAAAAATGGTAAAAAGTAATGTAGGGAGGGTAAAGTCATAGAGGAAGACAAAGATTGGAATTCATAAAGCAAATCGCTGAGAATATAGAGTGTATTACTTAAGATAAAGTTAAAAGATTCTCAATGAACAAAGAGAAATGGAGAATTATCTAAGCAGTCAAATAAACTTCAAAAACTGTAGATCGGGTGAAAGTAAATAACAAATAAAATATTTTATTATCTAAAAATTATCGGTTTTTTATTAACAAGTATTAATATTATAAATATTATTAAAAAATCTATTTTGTTTTTTTTTCAATTTAATTTATTTTTATAGTATTACATTAGTATTAGTATATAGTATTTATATTTAGTTTATTTATTGTTGAATGAGGACAGTTTATTAATAAACAGTGACACAATGAATTACGTTTCACGCGCGTTTTTTTTTTTTTTTAATTCATTGTCATTTTAATTGGACATTAGTGTATATTACTACTTGCAAATGTGATTTTGTTATATATATATAAAAAAAGCAATAATTGCTTTGTGTTAAATTGTTATGTCTCCTACGTAATTAAATTAAGTAAATCATGAGTTTAAAAGGAAAATATTGTCAACGTTAAAACAAATATCCTGAAGAGTTCTGAAAAAAAAACTAATCTAAGAGCTGAAATAAACATGTCGAAATCAGTATTTTTACTATAAATACAATAACGATATTTTTTTAAAAATATATAATATTTTTTTTAACAAACACGTGTGCTGTAGCACGCATAGCTGTTGGTTTTACAGAACAAAACAAAAACAAAATTAATTATCGACTTTACCATTTTTCTCATTTATATTGGCGGTAACCATTTGCAAAATAAAAAAATAATTTATTCAACAGTATCATGTGGTCTTTATATTGTTATATGTCTGAAAATATTTGCATATATAGATTCGTTTTATTTATAACGTGCTTTTTTCCCTACAACAACTAAAATGTCTTATGTTAAAATAAACAAATAAATAAACGTATAAGAATATAAATCTACATTTATAATACTAAACCCCGAGTTGTCTTTATATAAATACAAATAAAAAATAAGGTCTTTATATTTATGAATACAAGAGAACTTATCACTTCAAACGCGCACTTACTAATTTTAGAATTTTTAAATTTATTTAGTTTGTGCAACTCATTTAAAGACACTCTCTTTCTATTAGTTTGTTTTCACGTCACGTTTAGGAACATCTGTTTGGCTATCATCAAATCAAATCAAATCCATTTTTATTCTTTCAACCATTACAATAAACAGTACATAACATTTTTATACAAACAGTGACCTTATTAAGCACTTAA